>WBMY01010916.1:5398-26543 GCA_013397315.1 Donacobius atricapilla
AGCCAGGAACCCACAGTTTGCATTTCTTTCAATTCCATTTTCTGGCCTTTTTTGCAATGGAATCTGTATGACAACACACTGGACCTGTTTATCAAAAACACTGACAGGTTTACCAAGAGTCTCTATTTCAATCATTTTATGTCCCTTACAATTTTATTTCAGTTATTGATGAAACTGATATAACGAAGAAAGATACCTAGGTAAGAACTTCAGTTTTATTTTCCACTACAAAGCTTTAAAGTTACAAAATGTTTCTCTGTGCTTCTTGCCTGTATTTTTACAAATTTTGGTAAGGGTCCCCAGTGCAGCACTTTTTTTTCCTTCCTAGACAGCATTCAAAGAGTCCAAACATTTTGCTTCCACCTTCATTCATCCAATAAAATAGGACTCCCTAAGGAAAGTAGGATACAGAGCCAAACTTTCTACAACAGCCAAAAAGATGCAACACTTTTACTCTAAAAACAGACCACAGTTTTTATGGGCAGTAGTGGAAGGTGGGAAAAAAAGAAGCAAAAAAGAAGTAAAATCCACAGAACAAGTCAGTCTGGTTGACATCTGAAAGCCGCAGAACATCTACGCTTCTCTCCTTATGCCAAGGACATTCAAACATTCTTTTACATCTCTGCCATGTATATTGCAAGATATGTTCAACAGATAATGTAAAGCTGTATTTATGCATTCAATATTATGGAGTTACAGTCTTCAAATATCACACTCCATTTTCCCACAATAATAAAAAAAAAATTTAAAAAGTATTTGTGTGGTTTTGTTTCTTTTTTTAAATTAGACAAACAACACAGGTAGAATGTTCAAAGGCAGACACTCAAATCATAACTAAAAGCTTTTTCTTAAGTTTTTGACAGGAAAGGTTTTCTACAGGAGAAAAAGCAAGGAATACAAAGATGGTAGAAAAAACTAAAACAAAACTTAGTAAATACTAGTATGAAATGACAAAGCATAACGAGGCAAGGTGAAAAAATAATTACTCTTGACAAGATAAAAAGATAATTAAATAAATGTACTTTGGTTTGAAGGTAACAATAAATGATATTTAGATGATTTTGTGATTAGCACTTCTTCCTTGATGTTTTGTCAGAAAGCCTGTAATTTACTTGTGAAAAAAACTACAGAATTGAGAGATTTTTGCATTCTCACAGAATCATTTTTCATCTATAAACTGTACACTAAGTGTACAGAAAGAACTACATGGCACACAGGGAAGCTACCAAAGCATCAGAACTGACATGCATTTGGAGTCACACTGCCATGACTTAGCTAGGGAAAAGCTTGGCTCTGTTCCGTACAGCATTCCACATTTTTACCATTTTCACCTTTATAAACATCTCTGACCACCTTCGCTGAGGTCTGACTGGACATGGCAGCTAACACCATTCGCAGGCTAGCACTGCCATCACTCACATCATGCCAGTCCCTTCCCACATAAAAACAATAAAGCAACTGTACACCACTTCGGAGCTCCAAAGACAAAGGTAACTGCACACCTCAATCGAGAAAAAACTGTGCATGAGTCATGAAATTAAGTAACAAGCTACTTTCACCATCCTTCTCAGCCAGGTAACTGATTGAACAGTGATTCTCAGTAAATAAAAGCCATTTACCACACAAACCCATCCCCCTTCTAATTTTAAAGCTGCATAGTAACTCAGCAGTACAGCACATTACTGCCAACTGGACTTAGCCTCTGACTTCTGACTCAAAGAAAACTGGCCTGTGCCACATTTGCCAATGTGGGACGTGTACTTGGCAGAGCAAACATGGAAAGTTAGTCAAAATCATTCCAAAAGGAGCTGACCAGAGAGTTTCCTTGACTGGGTACTTGATTCATTGCTGGACAACAGAAAATGGGACTCCTATTTTTGCCGTTCCATCAACATTAGTCATAATCCTCCCACTGCTAGTGTCCATGCCATCTTAAACTTCCCCATAATTCCAATGACTCATATGCCTAGAGACAACATTGGGTCCACTGCTTAGATGGCAGCAGACACAGAATTAGGAAAATTCACTTTCATCTTTTTTCTTTAAACACTCTACAGATACATTTTTCACAAGTGGAATACACTAAAGAAGAACTGTGCCAGGTAAAAACCTGTAATTTCTTAGGGCAACTTTCAGTCACATCTGCTGAGAACAGAGCTGACAGTGAGACTATTCTTTGACAGCAACACAAGCTTGTAAGAATCACATCTTAAACAAAACTCACAGTGAAACCCTTCATTTAAAAAGACATTGTAATTTTCTTCAAGCCATCTCAAACATTTAAGTCTCACCTGGCCTAGAGGCATTTATAGTAACTTAAGGTAATTTCCAACCTAAAAAAAAAAGTATTTTCAATCTCCGATGAAAATACATGAAGATTTGAAGGAAAGATACATAGCTAACGTCAATGAACAGACTGATGAAAAAGATACCTTGTCAAACCCATCTAGTTTCAGAAAATATTAGTAAAACTAGCTTTGCTAAACAAACACACTTAATACTGTCTAATGTTCTAATTATAAAACATTAATATGTAAAATATGTATAATAATTTAAGAACTGGCTGCAGTTAGTGATGCCCTGCAGTTCTTTTTCCAGGGCCATTTTCAAAACAGTTTCACAGGGTTTCCTTTGCTTGTTCACATAGGCTTACTGAAAGTACAGACAAAACTTACGACAGAAGATCTTCCAGAGAAATAATTTTGACGTAGCTCTAACCTAAATTACATATAGCAATGAGTAAATAAAGTTCATGCTTATGAGCATAACTTATGAAGACATAGGATCACAGGCCACAAGCGAGAATGAACCAAAAGAGCAGCACAAAGAATTTTCCTTCTTTCTGCTTGTCTAAGTGCATAAGCTGATTCAGAAAGAAGAGTTACTGTATTCCATGTCATACAACCAGGTTTAGTAGCAAAATTCTTGTACACTGCTGATGTCAACAACACTGAAAAAATATTCAAAATAAAAAAAAAACATTTTATCATCAACTCTGAAAACAAAATGAGTTAATCTTCACTGACGCTATCGCAGAGAAAGAAAGTTTGTGAAAAAAAACCGCTTTGGCCAATGCAAGTGGTAAGGGGTAAGAGAAGACACTAAGTAGGTTATGCCTCTACCATCAACTTGTTTTTCCCATCTGTGTCCCTAAATGTTTTGATGGGTGCTCCCAGTCATATGGAACACACTTGGCTTTGTGAGCTGCACATTTGTTCTGCTACTGTCAATTTTAGCTGGTTTTAAAGCTGCGCCTTCTTAAGTCCACCAAAAGCAAATGTTAAACACAGTCTAGCTCAAGAGATTTAAAATTGCTGAAACTGTAAAACACATCAGGACCCTCCCCATACGTGTTGTGTTTCCTTAGGCTTCTACTACTGGTCACTGTCAAGATACACAACATGAGGCTACACCAATTTTCACTCTCAAAAGCAATCTCCAAAGAAATGCTTACCTGGTGGAGGACCACCAAATTTTCTTTGCCCATTTTGCTGAACCATGTTGTATCCAGTCTTCTCCATTAGGGCAAGCAAGGCAGCCCCATTTTGAGTACCCCTTCGGATTTTGCTGCATCCATTAGCTGCAGCTTTATTCTCCTCGTGCATATCTGCAACAGCTTCAACAGAATATTGTAAATATTCTCATTCAGCAAATTCTAAATTGTTACATGCACACAGAAGCTACCAAAATACAGAAAAACCATTCAGGCTATACTTGCCTATTTATTGCAACCTTGTTTAGCATGAAGCTTCAATCCTACACCCAACCACTGTCACCTATGTACCTGCTCTCTGACCATTGTTCTGTAGCTGGGATAATCTGGAACTTTACCCAGCAACCACATAACCTATTCACATTCTCCTAAATGCTATCACAGCTATCACAATGTCAGTAGCACAGCTATTTTTAAGAATGCTGTTCTCAAAGTAGAAGAATAAATTCTTTCTAAACCATGTCATTACATGTGACAAGTTCCATTATCTTATTACTACATTTTATAAGAATACCAATTATTTCAAAATTGTATCTTAATACTAAAATACTGGAGGAACACCTTAAGTCCCTGCCCTGTTAAAGAACTCAAAGAATGCATGAACGTAAATAATTTAATTATTATCAATATAAAATAAAATTAGGCAGAACTGTCTGGCAAAACTAAGGGTTTGGAGTAACCCCACCTCTGGGATCCCTATTTTCAAGGCTTTATCCATTTTCACAATTTCAAAAACTAAACCTTATCAAAATGGTTGCTGCTGCCCTACCCCCTATTTCTCTGGCACGCCAAGATCTCACCCAACAGCTTTAGGTTTCTGTCACCCAGGTGATGGAAAACAATCACATCACTTGGCAACTACCAATTTTACTAGTCAAGCCAGTAAAAAAATCTCAAGTCAGATGTTTCATTGCCTCTTTTTCCTTCTCCAATTCATTTATTCTTTTTACAAGATTTTCTGCCCTAAGGTCTGCTTAGGCAAGCAATCTTTTTCATCACTTCAATCCTTTGTCCAAATGGCATTTCCAAGTGCTATGCCACTTCTTCTCAAGAAATGATGCCCAAAAGTCATCACCAGAAAAACAGAAGTACCACTGTTTGTTCTTCAGTGCCCCTTATATTTTCAGCTTCTTCATCTTCAGGCTTAGGCTCCAAAAGACAATGTCCTGAGATATCAGCAGTTTACTTTTTATAAGAAAAACATTTTAAACAGCTTGAAGTTCACACAAATGTTTCGTGACAACCCACTATTATTTGCTGAACAAAACTAAAGTTTTTAAATATATTATAGACCAAATTTATGCGCCTGTTCCCCTACTCTGTTTATGCATGTTATGCAATGATATTACTATCCAGAGGTGGGGCTGCAGCTTATTCTCCCACTCCTGCCCTATCTTTGTCATTTCAAAAGTACTTTGAATCAATGTGGTTACTAAGTGCATTTTTTTCACAACAGCCTTCACATGACATTCTAACAGACCCCACAAATCCTTTAATTAGAATAGTGTTAACAGTAATTTTTCCTACTGTAGGGAAAAAAAACACTTTTGGTGGGGATATAATTTTTTTTTGTCTTTTCATCAAGCCAGTATTCATTTTAGGGCAGGAATCCGTGCAAGCAACCACTCTCAACAGGTTTAAATTACATCTGTCACAAGGCAATAAAAAAGCCAAATTTTTAACAAAACTCCTGGCTTCAGCAAAAGGAGATCCCAGAAAAGCAGCAGGAGAAAGCACAAAAAAAAAAAAAAAATATATATCCCCGACAGGCACGAGCAGAAATAGCATGGCTCCCACCTGCTAGAAATGGTGTCCCATCTCCTTTCAGCAAGTGAATTATACTTACTGCGTTTCACAGACTACAAGCTGCACCGGGATTCCATAATTAGGAAATCCTTTGGCAGCTTCAGGCCTAAGAAGGTATGGAGATGTCGAGGTAGCTAGAGCGAGGGGGAGGCAAACTGATTTTCCCTTTGTCTCGGCGACTGCAAACCCCGGGCCAGAAGGCCGTTATCTGAAAGGGCGGCAAGCGGGCACCAGCCGGGCACCCCGGGAGCTCCGAGCGGCCCTGAGGAAGGGGCCCATGGAGGAAGCAAGCCAACCTCGGGCACGCCCCGGGCACAAACGCCACAGACGCGAGCAGGCACAACTGCACATGGGGCAGCAAAGGAAGGGAATAAACTCAGCAACCCCGGAACCTCCCTGCGCTACTCCCGCCGACTCGCAAATCGAGGCCCTTTTCTCCAAGCCACTTCATCCCTCATGGCGCTGCCTCCGCCTTGCCCCACGGCACGGCAAGGCCCCGAACGCACCGCTGTCCCCGGGCAGACGAGGCCACGGCATGGCTCCCCGCGGTGCCGTCGGGAGCCGAACGCCCCGGAGCTCTCCCCCACCGCCGCCAGCGCCTCATGCGCCCGGGCCCGCGGCCACAGCTTTCCCTCGCTCTCACCCCGTCCGGCCAATCAGCGGGCGCGGGGGGCGGGCACGGGCACAACTGACAGGCCGTGCCAGCCAATCGCAGCGGGGTAACCGTGCCCGGCACGCGAGCGCCCTTTAAAGCGGGCGGCGGTTGGGCGGGGCGGAGGCGTTGGGGCGGCGCGCGCTGCCCCCGCCCTCAGGGAGGGCCCGCGGCGCCGCCTCAGCTCCTCCGCCTCAGCTCCCGCGCCTCAGCGCCCCCGCGTTCTGTTCCTGCTCCGTTCCCAGTGGGTGCCGCCTCCCGCGCACTCCCGCAGCCCTTTCAGAGGCTGGCTGGTGTATTTTTTGCGTCCTTAGGCCTTTATCTGCTCCGAATTGTCAAATTTGGGCTTTTAGCATGTGCTCTGGCATGGACTCGTGCTTTAGGGAGTGTTTAGTCCCTTGTGCAGGTCTGTGTTGGCCAGTATACCATATTCATTCAATATCACTGAATCAATGAGGTTGGAGAAGACCTCTGAAAAAGTCAAATCCAGCCTACAACCCAATGCCATAGTGTCCACTAGACCGTTGCATTGAGTGCTGCCTCCTGTCTTACACAGGAATGGTGACTTGACCAAGTCCTCAGACAGTCCATCCCAGTATTTAATCGCCCCTTCTGTGAAGGAATCCTTCCTAATGTTCAACATGAACTTCCCATGGGTGCAGCTCAAGGCTACGTCCTCTTGTCCTGTCACTGGTTTCCTGGGAGAAGATATGTCTGGTTTCAATCCCTATTGGCTCAGTTAATATTTCAGTCTCTTAGAAATGAACCCTAGGAGCTTGACAACAACTGCAGCCACTTGCCAAGCCAGCTGGGTTGGAGGCCCTGCTCCTGAACTCCCATCACAACTCCTTAGGGCTCAAGCAGCAAGGCACATATCAAATGTACCAGGGTTAACATGGGGTGTGGGATTAGCTTGAAAATTCTTAAGGCTGTAGTCATAATGTTGAGGCCCGTTTCCCCCATCTAGCAAATTAAAGCCTTTCAAAACCAGTATACTTACACCAAAAACTTCTCCCCTCCCTTTTCCTAAGGTTTACATGCTCAACTGCACTTATTACTAAGGCAGAGAATCCCTGAAGTTTTACCTTCAGGACATGCAAATTCGTCTTTATTATGAATATGTTCCAGAGCTTTTAACAATCTCACTTTTAATCTGTGCTGCCACAGAATTGCACATCATCATATTTGACATTCAGTCATTTGAGTTTGCTTATTTTTCAAAGAGAATACACGTTGTGCTTTTATTAGTAATGGCACTCATCATGTAATTTACAGATGGTATGTCTCCATTTAAAATCTCTGAATGGCCAACATACCAAAGCTATTGCCTTCAAGATTAAATTTCCCTACCTTTTCATTTCAGGAGCCTGTTTGGTTTTTGTTTGGTTATTTTTTTTCCACCTACATCTAAATCAGCCATGAAGCCTCTCGTAGGAATCAGTTTGGGGTATATTAAGTCAAATAAAGTTTGTGAGATTTTGACTGCAGCTGTGTGTCCCTGCTGCATTAGAGACTGCTCACTCCCTAGCAGAAAGCTTCATGTGCCTCAGTTGTTATTGGTGGTGGGAAATACTAAAGGAATTCAGGAAATCTCTTTTAGATTAAAAAAAAAAAAAACAACAAACCCACCCAAACCCACAATTTCTCAGCATTTCCTTTGTATTTCATGTAAGTGGCACCTTACTGGATAGGTTGCCATGTACAGCCATTTCTGGAGTAGAGCAGAAGGTCTCAAGGAGAACATAAAAGTTTGCAATCAGGTTTTTCACTTTATGGCATGAATAAAATAGAATATAAAAATAACCAAAAAGTAACCAATGTTTATAATCGCTTTTAATTAAACATCAAAGGTGGACATAGGAGCTAAACATCCATGCCTTTCTAAAAGAAATTAATGATCCTTTTCTTCCTTTTTTCCCCATGTGCTAATTGGGTAGCAGAGTTCTCAGTCCACCCTTGCCCACAGGTGCAAGCTGCTTTTCTTTGATGATCTGACTGTTCACTATAATTAGCCTTTACTAAGAACAACTGTTTATATCCTATATTTTTCTTGTATTTTGCTGCAACTCATAATAAAATCTGAGCTGAATATTTGAATTCTTTTTCCTAGTAAGACAAGATTTACATTTAGGGGAATGTGATATTTTTTATTAAATTAAGAACCATATTGGATAACTTCAGGTCTTCAGAAGAGATCTTACACACCTAAAAGTGTAACACTCAAAAAGTTTTATTCACTTGTTTTTCATCAACTTTTGTGAACAAATGAGAAAAAAGAACGTGGCCAAAAAAAATGTTTTGGTATTCATCACAGCATATTTTTTTTTTATTATTGCTCCATTGAATCAGTACCTTAGGACATAGTTGTTTAACTTTCAAACCGGATAAACAGAAACTTATTTTAGGATTATTTTACAAGAATTACAGCATAATTTACTAAAAAGCATTTGGCACTAATTCTGGTTAGAAAATTACGTTAAATTGCAAATAATATACTATTTGCCCCAAAGCTTTATACAGTTCCTATTAACACTTAGTTTCCTCACTAATGTCTAGTTGAAACTTTCACGAATCTGATGGATGAGGAATGAGGACAGAGTCTTGCCAAGATTAGGACATAGATTCCTTTGGCTAGATTTGAAAATGTGAAAGAGGTCTTTTTCTTACACATTTTATTTTATAGCACTGCACCAGACAGTCCTTTTCCTTCTAAGTTATTTTAGGTAGCTGTAACACAGAAGCCCTTGATATTTAACTTCTGTTTTATTGAAATGCTAGCAAGTCCCACCATATATATTCCTGTAGTGGGCTATTACTGCAGCTGTAATATACTTTAATAGAAGCATTAGCTTTTTTTTGTCAGTGTAACTTTTACCATGGCCTGCAGCAGGAGAAGAGGGTATGTAGTATTTCTCCGCACTCTGACAGGTTTGATATGTAGGTAGTAGAAATACTTTAAAAGGAAGCAGACATCCTTTGAAGTTTAGACAAAGGTCTCTGTAGAAAACCTAGATATAATATGATTGTAAATCTAATTATAGTAAGCTGTCTGGAAAGACTTCATTTCAGTCAGTCAGTCCCTTTTATTTTGGGTTTCACTTTAACAAGTTCTGCAATGCTTGTTTATTAGGATCCTCCTAACAAGGCATCCTGGTGCCTAAAGGGAATTTTTTTCTTGAAAAGCACGGTTTCTTCTCATTCAGCTTTCTGCCTTGAAAAATTGGAATTGTTTTTAATTATAAAATTACGAGATCTTATATTGCTGAAATGAGCATTTGAGGGAACAGAATATTAATTGTAGAAAAAACATAATACAGAGTTGTTTTTTGGTAAACCACTTTAAGACACATGCCACATGATTTTAACATGAATTGTTAGAAGATATACAATGAAGATGATAACATGGATCCTGGAGCAAGTTCTGTCTTCAATGAGTACAAATGTCAACAATTACACTGATGTAAATTGAATTAAATCAACTTTAAGCCAATATTGCTGAGTGTGGAGTGATGTAAAATGTGCATTAACAAAGTGTATAAAATGTCTTTTCTTGGTTTTCCCCTCATTGCATCCAGAACTATTGCTTTCTGCTCTGTCTAAAAACCTGTCCCTTCATGGCAAAGCCATGCCTTTTATCACGGAGCAAAATGGCAGTTTTCTGGCAGCTTAGCAATATAGCTAAGCCTGAGAGGGAAGGAGCAGAAGGGAACTTCTGAAAAAGTAACACCACAGAGGGTTGGTAGAAGAAGATGTGAATGTCAGGAAAGAGAAGTGAGGAAAGGACAGGAAGGAGGCAAGGGCCAAGGGAGACACAGAGAATCCTGTCCTAGACCGCTGCTGTCTTTTGATGTTCCACCATCACAGTCTGCTTTTTAAGCAGATGTTTCAAAAGCATTCTAAAACAGGAGATATATCTTCTTCACCTCAGTGGAGGAGGAATTGAAGAGAATTGGCAAGAAAATGGCTACTGCCGCAACAAGCTTGAAACCAGAGTTTTCTTCACAGGAAGATGTGAAGCACAAAGAACTATAAAGCAGGCTTCCTTCCTCATACCACTGGTGTCTCAGTCCTCACCAAAGGGCTTGGAAAGATCAGACACAGTCCCTCCTCAGTTTTTTATTTCTCTGCAAATACTGCCAAAATTACTTGAATTTATGGTAGTTTCTGTGAAAGTCTTAGATATCTGACACATCTCAGCATTGAAACCAAATAGGTGTTAAACTGTGAAGTCTTTGGTCATACCAGATCTGACCTAGACATTAAGTGGAAGTTTATCAGGGAGTCTGAAGACTTTTGTATCACATTAGCTTTTGAATATTAAATATTTCTGGAAATAAATTACATTGAGTGCAACAGTGGACAACAAGATTTCATTCTACTTTTCCTAAATTTGAATATTTAAAATACCTTTTGAGAAATTTGAAAAGTTGGAAAGAGTTCAGTCTTTCTTCAGGTTGCTCATACTTGGCTTTGAATTCCTGTTTATACAGAGAATCCTAAAAGGCATTGATGTATGAAGTTCACATCCTCTTAATTTGCAATCCAGTTGCGGTAAGCTGCTAGCTAGCTTTTAAGTCAGGAAACTCTGGACTGTCAATACCAATTGTAGTTGAACAACTTACAGTGCTTCTGTGTAATTTTCTTTTTTAGGGATAGAGTGCTCTGCTTGAAGACACAAGTAAGAAAGCCTGAAGCAATGTTACCTGTAATTTTGGGTGTTTTTTTCATTTATATATACACACACATTTTTATAGTTTTGTTACTAATACACACATAGAATCCCACAATTTCTCTTTGAGGTTTCTTATGGTATTAAGTAGAGCTAACAGAATGGTTTTTAAATATTTTTTGTATCTAGACATTGTCTTTCCTACAAAGCCTAGTGACAAAACCAAAACTGTGGTGAAAAACTAAACTAAGAATCACTAATTACATCATGGAGAACTATATACTATAGCAATAACTATAGTACTAACTATAAAATCGGTGTTAATGCAGCTTAACTGTTCCTTCCATTTCTGGCTAGATGTTTCAGCAGCGAAACAGGAATTCAAAATCAACATTTCGAGACCTAGTGAGCAGTTATATCGACTTAGTAAATATCTGACTTACTCGTTCTTTAAATTCGAGTTCCGTAGTTAACGTCTCAATTTGCTGGAGGCAGTGCATTTTCCTGACTCTAACAGAGCCACTAGGTGGGAGTATGTTATTTTAAAAGACGCTTGGTCAGCCACGGCGGTTGACATTTTGGAGGCGCTCCAGTCCTCTTTTCCCGGCAGCCGGGAGATGCTGCAACTCTCTTCACACCAGTCGAGCTGGTGGTGATCGATTTAGGACTTTTTGACGCTCATCTCCAAACTGGACGCTGGGGAGACACTGTCTGCCTCAGTGCACCTCTGGCCCAGGAGGGCGTGAGCTGGGTCAAGAAAAGGCAAAGACTTCATAGAATCATGGAGTACCCTGAGTTGGAAGGGTCCCACAAGCATCATTGATTCCAACTCCCTGCACAGGACACCCCAAGAGCCACACCCTGTGCATGAGAGCATTGCGCAAACGCTTCTTGAACTCTGTCAGGCTTGGTGCTGTGACCACTTCCCTGGGGTGCCTGTTCCAGTGCCCAGCCACCCTCTGAGTGAAAGAACCTTCTCCTGATATCCAACCCAAACCTCCCCTGACACAGCTTCAGGCTATTCCCTCAGGTCCTGTCCCTGGTCACCACAGAGGAGAGATCAGTGTCTGCCCCTCCTTGTCCACTCACAATAAAGCTGTAGACCACAATGAGGACTCCCCTCAGTCTCTTCTCTAGGCCAAATTAAGTGACCTCAGCTGCTCCTCATAAGACTTCCCCTCCAGACCCTTCACCATCTTCCTGACCCTTCTTTGGACGCTCTCTAATAATACTACAAGTGCCACCTTTCAAAAAGGCTATCTCATATCCAGACAAGGAACACCAGCTAATTATGTAGGAAGCCCTGAAGACCCAGGTGAAAAAAGATTCAGAGGATCACCTTGCTAACATAAAAGCTAATAATAACAATTTCTTTAAAAAAGCCTTGTTAAAATATATTTAAAAGCCAGGCATTTTCCAGAGAGAGAACTGGAAGGTGATTAAGAAAGGGTCTTTTGAGGAATTAGACTATAGGGAAAAAAAAAAAAGTTATATAAAAGCAATATTCAACACAAAAGTGATAGAACAGTTTTCAAAGTAAGCTAGTTTGGTTTTTTTAAGGAACAGATCCTCATATTAGTCATAAACTGAGAATATAATAAAAGGCATTTTAGCACTGATGAGTAAATTCCAAGTAACAAATGAAGGATGTGTGTGTTCAACTCTAAAGATCCAGGATGATACTGTTAGACTAAGAAGTGTAATGTGTAGTAAATTTTGGAGGAAAGCCATGATACTAGAAAGATGGTGCCAAATGAGCCGTTTTCCAAAGTACAACTTTGTGGAAACAGCAAAAACCTCTGATTTTCACATGAGGAATATCTGAGCTGTATGACTGTAAGTGGAAAAAAGTAATGCAAATGATTATTCATTGTTCCCTGTAGTACAAGAAGAGGAGGGACAGCTAATGTAAGGAAAACAAATTTTTAAAAAGTGCTTTTTCATATATCATAATTTATCTTGCCATGGAGCCTGTCAAAGGCTAAACTAAAAATGGAGTAAGATAAGTTCACACAGAGTAAGAGTATTAAATGTGATGAAATGAATGCAAGCTCTAAAGCTGGAAGTTTGTGAATTGTAAACTTCTGAGAACATATCAAGAATCCATCTGTACCTGTACCCTGTCCTCAGGTGTTCACTGTTGCTCATCGGTGGAGAACGATACTTTGCTAAACTGACTTTCAGGTATTGCCAAGATCATCCCGTTTCCTCTGATGGTAAAAATTTGGCCCTCATCTATAAGCTCAAGCAAAGTTGTTAACAACGTCTGGTTGTCTTGCTGCAGCTCTGGACTGAGAGTCCAGATTTCCTAAATAATAATGGGAGTAGCTGTGTTCACAGAAAAAATCTCAGAAGCCACCTGAAGAGTGCATTTCTTAGACCAACAAAAAATTTGGTAGAAACAATGGTGGCAGTGCAAAACCAGTTTTAGACAGCTACATGAAAAGATCTGAAAAACTACAAAGAAAAAAAAAAAGCTGCAGTGTTTTTGACATGTAGGATTCTTTGAATCATAATTCTGTGTAAAGTTCATTATTACTGGGGGTTCATTTCTGAACATCATTACTAAATTTTCACAAGTACAAGATTTTGGAGAAGTCAGGAAATAGGTGGCAATGTTTCATACTTAATTTTGCTCTCTGAAAACAGCAACAAAGCTCTTGTTGGTTTTAGCTGGAAGAAACATAACCCAGTGATGCTGTTGTAATAAAGAAGCCTGGAGTACTACTTAATTATAGATGTAATGGTATAACTTTTAACTGTGCAGTCCTAATTATGCAACTTTTTTTCTAAGGAATTTCTCTTACTCTTTTCTTTTTTTTTAGGGTCAAATGTTTTTTGTATAGATACCTGGCTCACACCCTATGTTCCCTTCCTGCTCAGTTATACACTGAGCTCACAATTAATGTAACAAATCCACTATCTTTCCCATAAGAACAGACTGTTGTTGCAAGCACAGATTTTTATTTAATTACAGCATTTAGTACTGTCTGTTAGAGAGCTTTTAATGCAAAGATTCCCTAAAATTAAAAATGCAAACTAGAAAATTACTGAGGCCAAGTAACTTCTATAACTGGTTTGGGTGGATATTTTCAGCTTGCTAGTAAAAATCACTTTGCAAGTCATAAAAACCTCATTATAATTTTGAAACACAATCATAACCGTGCATCAGCTCTACTGCCCATGCAGTTCCCAATGCTTTAACATTATTAGTTACTGGAATTGCTGAAAGACATCAGAAATAGAAACGCTCTGTTCCTTGCTGGAATTTCAGTTCATCAGCCAAGCAGAATTACTGCTTTCTTCAGGCAAGTTTTTGAAAAGACATTATTCCCAACCTACACCCTATCTGTCAATACATGATGAAATTGTCATTCTAAAATAGTTACTTGTACAGTGGAGTGGTTCTTTCTTTCCTACACTGTGACCAAACCTGGTTGCTGATGGAAATTGGGAGTAGTAACTAAAAGAATACAAACATCTGTCTTTACCACACAATCATCCATGATAAATGGCTGATGTAATGAATGAAGAAATGTTATTTTTACCTATTTGTCAAGGCCATGTCCTAGTTTATTACACATTTGGATTTCCAGAGGAGCTGAGGTTTGTCTACATCCCAAGGTTGATGTAAAGATGAGTAATGGAATGTGGTAACATGACTGTGGATAGAAATCACAGGCTACATCTTCATGTATACTTCAGGGCATTGCAACCTTACACACTTGACACTCTGAGATGATCTGCAGCCCTAAGTGAGACCTTCAGGCTCCTCTTCCAAAATATGAAATACTTTGGAAGGGAGCCCTGAGATACTGTTAAAACTGCAACCTGTATAACTCACCCATGAATAAAATGAGGCTTGGGATGGAATTGAAAGAGTCTTGAGTGTACCTGCATGATTCAGATCTCTTGCTTCAGGTGAGCAGGTATGACTGCAATACAGGACAGGGTCATGAAATGTTGTCTATTCAGGTTCCAAAAGAGACAGAGCTGGTACAGATGGTGCTGAACTGAACAGTCACCTCCCCCTAGGGCTAAATGCACTGCTCCATTTTTCACAGCCATGCTGTTTCTGGTTCTGGAGGCAACCAAGTCATCCTTGGCTCCAGGCTACTTACATAGTGCATAATCGCATCATTTAGACACTAAATGAAGTAGTTGAAACCAGGTGCCTCCCTTCTCCTGAATATTCACTTGGAGCTACCTACAATTCAGTCTGCAAATATAAATGAGAAAGGTTACTCTGTTTAATATCTAACTCCAGTACATCCAGCAGGAGTGCGGGAAACTCCTCATTATCTTCACATCCACATCTCTTCACTTTTGTTTTGAACTAATTACTAAATTTTTCCTACCGTCTAAGGAGTAGCAGACCCATTCCTCCATCTGTTTATGTGCAGTACTAAATGGAAGCGTGCAGGTACTTTCTGCAAAACTGCAAGGAACGTGGGTGCAACTCTAAGTTAGGTCTCAGCCTATGCACAAAGAGAAGATAAGGTGGCTTGGCAAGTTTAGCAGAGCATAATATTTCATTTGAATGTATTCTTAACTACACACTATAGTATGCCTTCCTAGCCTCACAGAACTCTGGTTTCACAGGCAGAGAAAATGCCTTCTGGGGAGGAACCGCATGTTTTATTTATTGGGTATGTCCAATGCAAAAAACCTACAATTTTATGCAAATATCAACCAAGTCCTGGAGGTAGCCAGATATCAGAGAGATTATAATTGTCCCAGTTATAGAAATGGGAAAGAGTTAAAAAGGAAACTCTGTAGCCAAAAGCTTGGGAGGTATAGAAAGTTATCTGTTTTAACTAAGAGGATTTGTTATAATGAAAGCAACAGTGCAGTAAAGGAGCAGACCTCTGATCAAACCCAATAGTCTCTCTCTTATTTCTACCTGAAAATTTTATTAATTAATGACTTCCACCAATGTCCCAATCTTAGCAGTTTCTGACTGCATCTAGAGATCTGTTTCCCATTCTACGTCACTTGGGGCCAATAGACCATGAGAAGTGACACACCCTCCTTTGGAGATCCCAAACAGATCCTGTTCCAACACAGAGCGGACAGAGAGCCATTTTGCCCTTCTAACTCAAAGTCACAGGTGTTGCCTGACTTGATTTAAAAAAAAAAAAAATCAATAATAATCACTGTCCTAACCATAAGACTAAAAATAGAAAAGGTGAAGGGTAGCATCTCCATAGCCTTATCCAAAACCTCATGAACTCCTGCAGGATGGACTAAGAAGGTCCTAGGAACACGTCTCCCAAATCCCCAGAAATGCTGTAACCATCACATTTTTTCCCACTCTTTGTAAATTGATACTGCTATTTCCATTCAAAGTGTTGGTCAGTCAGGAAGGGGCTCAAGGTCTTGGGTAACAAATGGGGATGTCTACCTTAAAATTCTGGCCAGGGTGATCAGCTAAACAAGGTCGCAAAATAGGTTTGCACATTTGTACACGGTCATCTATGTTTGCATGATTCCAGCTGCAGCACCTGGCAATTGGTGCTCTCTTGGAGCATGCCTTGGGTCAAGGCAGGCCAGGGAGGACTCCTCATAGCCATTAGAGGTGAAACAGCGGGGGTAGTTCAGCTACACACACGTCACAGTGTACCACCACATTTTCAGCAGATGGACCACCACCCATTTTATTTATTAGGTTAGATTATGGCCTGTGGCATTGATGGCATACTTCAATTTAAGGGAAAGCAAGTTAATCCTTTGAATCTCTGTGCTAACATGCAACCCCACTGCAAGCCTCCTAAACTCCAGCTGGGCACAAGAAGGCAGACTCAACACTGTGCCCTGCATACCCAACTAAGTAGCATGAGTCTTCAGGCACACACTACTGCATTCACTGACTAGTCCTTCACCACACTTAATATGCCCTGCCCTTGCAAGTAAAACAAACCTGGATTATCTGCCTGTCTCATTCCTACTGCTTTGTTCAGACCAAGCACCAAGTTGTAGGTGTTGTGATGTAGTCGTAGGGGACTGTGCAGCTGATTTGCTGCAAATCACACTATCACAGAGCAGCAACCAACAGTTTTGCAGTTTATAGATACACAACAGAGAAAAGGCAACTTCTGAAACAAAGCCAAATGGCTAAACAAAGTTCTCTTATAAATGGAGGAAACATAAAAAAGCTACAGAAAGTCTTACAGTTTTCTGCCCTGCAAGACACAGAAATAGTAACTCCAAATCTCCAGTTTTGTGACAGACAGAACTGTGGCACTGCAATCAATGTAATTCTGACTTAAGCCTCCTAAAGGTCTCCCCACTTGCCCCCTTCTCCCACAGTCTCCAAGCACTCAGACATATCCTAAGTGTTCTCTTGAATTTAGAACAGAAGCTACACCACAGAACACACCAGAATAATTTTTTTTAAGAAATTATGCCAAAAAAGCCTTCAAATACTTTTAGTGTTCCATTCCTACAGCAGAAGAGATTGTTTATTCTACCAGCACAATGCTCTGAAAGAATTTTTGTAAGGCTGACAAAAGACTGGAATGCATTACAGCAAAGAGCCTCAAAACTACTAAGCTCTTCTATCTTCACTTCCCATCGGAAAGCTCATTCATGACAGTTAAGTACTCAGATGGATCAAGTCCAAAGCTATTACAAAGCAAAATGACAAAATGTTCCAAGTCACCTGAGAACTTTAATTTCAGTGGATAAAGGAGATGCTAACTAATGACTGTCTAACACAGTTCTGTATCATCCAGTGGCGTGTTATGCTTTATTCAATGTGAGAACATGCAACAAATAATACAGCACCATATAATTTCTAGAGATCACAGTTCTAATTTCTTGTTGCTTCAGTTTGCATTCTAAAACTTGTCTGGACGATGTCAAGTCACACACAAGTTTAATTCCCTCTTCCCTACCCCCTCAGACTTGAACAAGTATTACTATGATTTTGTTTTCATTAAAATCCTCAACAGGATTTATATGTAGCATTCTCCTTCAGCACAGAGAATGCAGAGTGAAATCAAGCAGCAGATGACTGTTCACCACAGAATGAGTAATTATTTATGTTCCAAGTGAAAATAAATGCAAACAGAAAACCAGAAAGCACACTGTTTAAATGTCTTCATTTAGTAACTTACCTTTTTTTGTTCATTTCTTCTAAACAAGGGTTTTCTAAAAGCATTTTGAACCTTACTTGTTTTATTTTTGTTTTCCTTGGAAAGCCTGAAGTGCAACATCTCTCCTTTAAACTTGATGTCTTCACTACTTGCCTTTTCCAGTGGCATGGGGTGATGGTTATACTCCTCTATGACATATTCTGGTTTAACCACACAGCTTTTCAAAACAGCCCCCACTAAAATGAGCTGTGGGTCTGGATTTACATTCCCCATCACCATTACTTACAGTTAGCGATGAACAATTTCACTTCTAAGCACACACATTTTCGCAACAGCTGAATTGCTCCACAGTTTTCCGTTTTTGTTATTACAACTAGCTCCTTCATTTCAATGGCATCACAGTTAAGCTCAAGTCTGAAATGCAATGCTCCAGCTAGTGCTTATTTTTACTCAAGTAATTACAGAAAAAAAAGTTGACACTGACATTTACCAAAATATTTCAGAGCACAAACACCACCCGCTGAGCTGAACATGAAAATTCATGCCTGCTAGTCTTGTTTTTCTCCTCAGAGTATGACTGATTTGACTCATGCCTGACTTTAACAAAATTTACAGATCTTTGCTAGACCTATAGTTGGTAGGAAAAATGCCTAAATATGCAGCTGAATTTCTGCTCCTATGCCCATATAATTATTTGTCTTTGATGAAAGGATACAGCAAGACATTTTAGACCATTTCATAGAATTTTCTAAGTTTAAAACTTTATGTACTGAAAGAAAATTCTCTACTGATACATCTGAAAGCCTGCAAGGAACTGGTTTTATTTCTTTTGTAGACACCTATGAAAATCCCAGTTTAGTCAGTCTGGATGCTTTTTGCTCAACAGTGCTACCAGCGCAGGTCCTTTGATACTGAAGCTAGAGCACGAACATTTCTCTGCCTTCCAAGAGTCCCATGTGTGATTCAGTTACTGGTCGTGACCCCATTGTTGATTGTGTATGTGGATCATAAGAATTACTGGAATTCTTATAAATCCCAGTTAAATAAAGGGTAAAAGAAAAGCCCACCTGTAATCAGACACCATGTAACCGCATGTTAATGGCCTGTTCAGTGCCCTACTGGGATATCTTAGAGTAATGCTACAGTATTATACTCAATTTCAAGAGGTCAGTAGACATTTTTAAATGAATAAAATCTATTTATATAATTACAGTTATGACTACAGTTCATGCCTTATTCACAGCAAGTAAAAAAACCACACTGGAGTTTATGTAAATATTACTAATGCATACACTATGAAAAAGTAACTCAATTAAAAACCACTTTCATTTCAAAAGTTTACCAGAAACAGTTACACAGAGCATTGCAGTCTTTCAAAGCAGAATAGAAGTTGTTTACAAGGATCCAGCAGTAATTAATATCCAGCTGCTCAGAGCTGGGCTGCCAATTGAACGTGTAGTGAAAGCTGGGCTGAAATCCCCTTATTTGATGGCAGTAGGAGTCATGCTGCTCTTTCCTATGAGCTAGAATTTCACTCCAGTCTTTACATTCTTCGTCGGTTATGATGGAGCAGCCAGAAGATGACAATTAGAGACTAGCCAAGTAGACTCTCAGTTCTAAAAATCCAACCTTCAGGCATCTGTAAGGTCTAGGGGAAGGAGGAGGGGGTTTATAGCACAGTTAAAAGGAGTCTTTCTAAAAATGGGCAAGTGGCCATTTCAGCAACAGGGCTGATGGCAGGACACTGCACACCATTTACAGAAGTAAATCTGAGGTTGAGTCCTTGGTGAAGACACCATTATATTGGCCTTTAACTGGAAAGGAAGGCAAGCACAGCATGTGAACAAGTAAGCACATGTATGCACACAAGGCATTCCAGGTACTGAACAATTTCTCTGCATACATGAAAGACCTTGCTAAGAAAAAAAAAGCAAAGGTTTTTAGCATTTAAATTATTGCCTACATGAACTTGATTTCAAACGCAACTTTACACATTCTTGATAAACTGGAAGGCCTCAGCACTGAAAATAAAACATTTCTAGCACCAACTACTGGCTGAAAGTGAATACTTAAAAGAGATGAAGAAGGAAGACGTTGTCTTTCACTGAGAAAGTGTTTTAAGGCAATATCCAAAATCACAATGTAGCCACCACAGAAACTGCTCCAATGATCCCTGATACTTTACAGCACCTACACAGGTTCCACTGCTGAGGAATGGTAGGAACTAAATTAGTGTCTGTCTTCCTCCTCCCTGCCATGTGCCCTGGAATGCTGGAACTGTCCCAACATCTGTACATCACTAGTTGACATAAAGCAAACTATTTTCTTCCTATAGCTCCTAAATCCCTCTGTAGCGATTTATATTAGCCACTATCACTGGTAAGGAAGTTGGTGAGGAATTGCCATCTTTCCTTATCACTAACCCAATTAAAAAGTTGTTCAATAAGGTGGCAAGTGTTTATACAATACAAATGACAAATTTCTGAACACTCCCAAAAGGGAAACAACTTTAACTGGTCTGGCCAGATGTGCTCCTGCAGCACCCACCTGAGGGTTGGTTTTCCTTCTTTGCTCTCAAAAAATAATAAATTTACTTGCATTTCCACCAAGGAGTATTTTAGGAATGGAGACAGTAATTTCTGAACATACACTATAAAAGGAAGAGGTAAGCAGTTTGTTCTCCATTTCCATCACTTTGTGGAACTCCATCATCCATTTTTATTAATAGTTATGGCACCCAGGTATGCAGCTAAGAAACTGAAGAACATGAAAGATGTTATTAGAATCATTTTTGGCTAAAGACAAGGAGCAGAACTGCATTGCAACCCTACTTTTTCCATAATTTAAAGGTGTGTTAAAATATACCAAGATTTTCAGGAAATCTGTTATTTGGCTTACACAGTAAGCTATGCCTTGTGCACTGTGTTCTAGACAAAGTTGCATTTTAAAATGCTGCACAAAGTTAAGAAACTTTACATGATGCCAGTGAGTAATGTGTGCCTTCATAAATAGAGTAATATACATCCTATATACAGACGCTGGATGGAAGCCTCCAGAAAGGCTGCTAGCCAGCCATCCACAGAAAGAAGGGAATGAAGATGGTGGGGAGTGTGGTGGAGGGTGCCACACCTAGGCAGACTATTGATGCCAGTCCCACAAGCACCGATGCGAGCACGCTCCTCTGGTCCCGAATAATCATCTTCACAGTCTCACAGAACTGGAAAAAAAAAAAAANGAGGTCGCCGGGGGAAGGGCAGCGCCGTCGCCGGCCGGGCCGTACCTTGTCGGTCTGGAAGCTGACGGGGGCTCCGTATCGGCAGTAGGTGACGAAGTGCTCGCAGTTGTTCCAGAGCAGGCTGTAGGCCGTAGCGCCCACCAGCTTCTCCGCCCGGCGGGCCGCCTCCTCGCTGCTCAGCACCTGGTCCTCG
>WBMY01010916.1:27719-75233 GCA_013397315.1 Donacobius atricapilla
CCTCGGGATGGCGCCGTGCCCGCAGCCGGCGGCCACTGGCAGCTCCTCCCCGTCCACCGCCCGCGCTGCCCAGGTGGAAGTGCACGGAGAAGTGCGGCTAAAGCCCTTCACCCGCCCCGGGGAGAGCAGCGAGGGGCTCCCGGGGCCACAGCCGCTTCGTGCACCTTCCCCCGCCGCTGGGACCGGAGGGGGCAAGCAGCGACCGGATCGGGCCGGGGGGAACCGAGCGGGCTGCCAGGGTGCTCGCACGACGGCGGGACAGGCGAGGGAGCGTCTGTCCTCCCTCAAAGAAAACAGGTCTCCGAGGGAGCGCGGGAAGGCGCATTTATAAATTAATTCGCCCCAGAGGTCCGCCAGCTAAGAAAGAGTGGGAAACGGCGGAGCGGCATTCCCGTGCGTTCAGTTTCATGCTAATCCATTATGCAAATGGCTAAATCCTGGCAACGGAGCCCACAAAAGAGCAGCCCTCTCAGGTCAACAATGCCGCCGCGATGGAGGCTCGGAAGTTTCAGTAACCAAGCAGGTTCCCGCCCCCTCGGGGATGGCGGGATGATGGATGGGACAGACATTCATCCTACCTGGAAGATGACAGGGCGCGGAGAGTGGCAGGGGAGGTGGCCGTGGCTGCAGCCTTTCACCGAGTCCCCGCCGCCGCGCCCCAGCCCGCTGCCATGGACCTTTGTTCGTGCCGCTGTCGCTCCGGCTGCAGCGGGGAGCTTTCGCCTCTGAGAAACGCGGAACGGGCGCAGGGAGGGGGAAGGTGGAAAGGGATATGCGCGTAAGAATGCTGGAGAAGTTTGGTGGAGCATCTCCCTTTAAACTCGGGCAAACACTGCAACCTCATGATGCCAAATACGAAACAGGGATGCGGGAAGAGGAGCGCTGGTGTGTAACAGCTTGGCAGCTGTCCACAGGCAAACCGCGTTGAAACAGTAGGTTATTTTTCTCTCCTCAGTCACTTAAAATCCTGTGGAACACGAATGAGAGCTCTAGACCACCCCCAAGCTGTAGAATCCCTTTGGTCACACCAGCAGAAAAGAGAACATGTTCGCTATCCCTTTTCTTTCTGTTAGCAAACAACTCTAGTATGATTCAGAAGCCAAAGGGGATGCAAAGGACCAAGCAGGGGAGAGCCTTCTACCAGCAGAGGTCCGGAACCCAGGTCCAGAATCTTGTAAACATGAAAGCTTACTGATGAACCAAAAGCAAGTTTTCCCACTTCCTCAATTAAGAAAATATTTCAGGGGAGGGGGTTACCTCACTACTTGTCAAGAAAAAACAATGGCTGGTACCCTTCCGTTTCCTCCTGCTTGGCACAGAGAGCAGCTCTCTGGGATGCTATAACTATCCTCACCTTGCTTCATCTGCAAAGAAAGAGGCCCCCCGTAATCTCTTGTACACTTGCTGGTTACAGGCCAGAGCCCCAGCACTACTAACAGGGTGATCAGGCCTTTGGGATTTTCTCTGGAGTCTCTGCCAAATTTTTATGCAACAGAGGCTTACCCCTCTCAAGCCCCCTACTTCACATCACTTACAATAGAGAAAATACCTTTTAGATGTGGCTTATGATGCTGATACAGGAAGCCAGTGGATTAGCCACCAGCCACACATAATTATATAATTAAATCAGCATATTTTCAAATCCAGATTGTAAGGTTTGAAGTTTTTTCTCTTAGTAAATAAAAATGGGGGCGGGGGGGGAAAGGAACTTCTCATTTCTAGCTACTGCATTTCTTTAATGGATGAGGGGAAGAAAAATTAAAACACCTCATCCTCAAAAAGAGTCTTATGCATTTGGTGATGGTCACAGCAGCTGGTCCAGAGCCGGAGCAACAGAAGGTCGTCAAAGACTCCGCAGAACATCCTGGCACAGAAAGGTTCCTATCTCCCTCCTGTGTGGATAAGCATCATTCCTGCCCGCTGCCATCTCAAGATTCCCTCTCCCCTTCCCTAAAGCTGTCTAGAGTGTCTGATTGGTCATTGCTGAAAAATGTGGTAGAAGCGCTTCAGTCCTACAGCTCAGGTTTTTCTTCCTTGTCCCAAGGAAGGTAGAGGAATTCAGCTGAACTCCTTGGCAGATACAGACACTTCCCAACGGGATCTTTCACATGGACACACCCTTTGTTTTCCTTCTTCATGCCAGTTAGCTTTAATCCCAAAATCAGCAGGGTCCATTTCAAGTAAATCCGGAAAGGAAACCAGGATGAAACTGAAGAAGAATTGCCATGAGAAGGAGACTCAAAGTCTTACTGCATGGGAGGGTTTCAAAGCAGTAAGGTGAAAGGTGTGACATTTCTGCAGTGTAATTTCCTCATACCTGGGGCACTGAAGAGCTTCCTCTCTCCCTCCCCCCAACCACTCACTCAGTCTCAAGCCCAGAAACCTTAGTGAAAAAGCTCAAAAGGTGTGCAGAGCAGACGCTTCGCCACTACCTTGCAACAGTTGTGAGCATTACTGTGTCCAAAGCACTTTAATACAATGCATCCTGAATGAAACCATTCAAATTCTTGAAAAGCAACCTGCAACCCAACATTTGCTTTCAATCCCAAGGGGATGCACTTCTATTACTGTCAAACTTCCACAGTGCAATGTAAGGTATACTTACCATAATTTTTCATCTGAAAGGGGGAAGAAAACATGTACTTCAGTGGAAAAACATCTCTCCTGGAGATGGCAAAACAAAGTATACATTGTGCATCAAACACTGGCACATCCTCTTGGGTGACTGTTGTACTTTTAGTAGACAAATTTAAGTGGGAAAATCACTTTGGAATATTAAATAGAAGCCCCAAAACATCGAGAAAGTCTTTGTTTGGACTGTTAACTGTTGTAGAATTTAATGATAAAACCCATGCTTCATTTCTGAGAGTTAGGCTGAGATGCAGTAAGAAAGCTATGAGAGGTAAGAATGCAGCCTTTGTTTAGTAGTACAGATGAGCCAAAGTACTAAAACTTAAGTAAGAGGTGTAAGCCAGTTTCCATTACACTGAAACTCCTGTAATAGAAGGAACCTTATTTTATTCACTAGACATTACTATTTCCATCCTGCTCTCACAGCTAACACAGTAGGGAAAAGGCAGGAAAGGCAGGGAATTGGAAGGGTGTGTTTCTTGCCTGGTTTTCAGAACAGACCTGGTTTAACAAGCAGGCAAAATGAAAAATTTTTAACTGACTGAAGTGAAACCAATGCTGACTGCATACATGCTCACCTTTGTGCATAATTTGTATTTTACCAACCTCTCTCAATTACTCAGGCTTTACTTTCAGATCATCTGGGACTGCTGAAGCATCATTTCATGAATTCAAAACACGTTAAGGCATTCAAGAATGACATCTTTGGATAGATTTTTGGAGGGTATAATTCGCAAGGAAAGTATTTGAAAAGCAGTACCATTTGGTTTCAGATGGTGTGCTCAAAGAAATAATGGAAAGAAAACGCATTTGTGAAGGATGGTTTCATAGCATCCAAAAGGGCTACTCCAGAGATAAAAAATAACACCTTTGTATTCCCATGTCCAATCCGTTTGAACACGGTACCACGTCTTTCAGCAAATTAAAGCTTCCATTATAGAGCTCTAAGTGACCAGCTCTCCAGCAAACTGTACCATTTACTTTTTTTGGATTTGTACAAAATAAAGACTAGGGACAAAACAGACAAAATCTGAACAAAGAAGGGAACCAGCAAGACAATGCATGAAATTGCAGGCAAGTGAAACAACCCCAAACAAAGAACCTCTGAACTAAGTATCTCTCTCTTCCAGTAGAAGAAACCACACAAATGACTGAAACAAATTTATACTTTAGAAATGTTCACTTTTATTCAGAAACTTATTGCATACACATTTCCAGAGTCACTTAAGCAGCATATTGAGTGAACTGCAAATATTTACTGTAGTCGTTTTATCCTTGCAGGTTTGCTACTGATGTCTATCACTTTTTCTTTTCACTTCCTCTCAACAGGCTTCTAAATTATTAAGGAGAGTTTTCTAACTAACAAGGACTGCAAACATAATAAAACCTGCATGCCATTTTCCCTCTGAAGTTATTAACTTGGCTATTTTTCTGCAATGAAGTAATGACTCATTTTTTACAACCTGATGATTATGTTGTACACTTGGATAGTACTTATGACTTGCTCAGGCAATAACTGTTTAGATGGATAAAGCATTCATTTATGATACCTTCAATTCAAATGAACAAAACCACAGAAAAGGTGGGAACAATTCATTGCATAGTCCTTATGAGCAAGCAAGAGGCTAGGAAGTTAGTAACAGTGATAGCACTGGAAATTTAGGAACTAACAGATAGGTTTGGTGACAATTAGAAAACTACTTATTTCCATAATTTTTATTTAATATTAGTAATGCCTCATTTTTTCAGTACCAAACAATTAATACAATCTCCCCAAAATAAACAAAAAGATTAATTTCTGAATATAAAGTGCCTGAACATATGGAATAATATTTTAATGGCTTCTGCAGAGAAAATACAGTTATCAGAATTTCCACCTTGCTATTGTCCTAGGAAGTATATTACAGATTTTTAAGTCTCTTCCTAATGAGCTGAAGACGTTCAGAAGTATCCCAATCTGACCATGCTAATCATATTGTGCAGGAAGGTAGATGGGAGAGGTGATAACTAGGAGTCAAAAGAAAGACAGAGTATACTGCATTCAACATGGTTTTCCTTCACAGCAGAAGACACCTTTTTGTGGGAAGGGCAATGCAAATGACAGTCAAACTTAATCCAGGCATGACTCTGCTGCACCAATCAAGGATTTAATAGCCCTGGAACAAAACTAAGATCTGCAATTTACTACTACTCAGTGCTTTCAACTGAAGGATTAATTAGTAAAAGATATTGGAAAGTGTAATAACAAAGTCTGTCATTAACCAGACAAAGTGCTGGAAGTTTGGTGGATCACCACCAAAGGTCAGCATTTATGACCAGTCACTGTATAACAGTACTAATTATTACTTTTCTTTATTGCTCAGCAGGGAAAACTGTTCCCTGGTACCAGACAGTGCTGACTTCCCAGCAGTGCAGAGCAGGTTACCCAGCCTCACTCACTGCACAGGACAGACACAGCTGACAGCAGTCCTGTTGATTTTTAAATAAAGGATGAGCGAAGGAAAAGAGAGATGGACCGAATAGGAGGTAATGTCTACCTTGAAACAAATATTATCGTGTCTCATAATTAAATGTTACATTGCAATTTGATTAATTCTATTTTGTGGGAAATAAATTGATTCTTCACTGTATTATCTACACAGGAAATGTTATCAGGCACAGACAAAGCTAATAGTTTGGTGTTACTCAAAACATTTGCTATTCTGTGCCACACAGCTAAGCCTCTGAGAAATAACTGTCAAGTTTCTACTCTTTAACCTTAAAAAAAAATCTCATTCAAGAAGCCAGTTCTTGTTTATAACATGTTTTTATACCACTTAATGTTAAAAGCACATATATTAAACACCTGTTATTCTATCAGTGATTTTAAATCAGGAACATTTTTAATCTGGAAATCCAACAGCATTTGTCCAAGTGCTTTACCCTGCAAGAAAAAACCCAACATTTTATTTTACTATCTAAATATGCCATCTTTTTAAAGTTTTTTAAAATGGTTTCATATGTGTATTTTCCTATAATCAGTGTGAGAATTCAGTCTAAGTTTCTTGAGTTTTTAAGCATCCAAATCTGAATAGATTGAACGTTTCTTCCATTTATTTGGTACCTAGTGCTAAAATCAATTTATTTGGGGTTCAGTTCTATCTATTCATACATAGCATTACCTTACTTTTGTGAGCAGTCTTTTGACTATGCTGAGATTATTTGCACATGAGCATTTCTGAGTTTATAAGCACAGCCGTGTGACCCATAACATTGCTCAGGATCTCACCTTCAGGTTTAGATGTTTTAAACATTTCATACTCAGATTGTACACTTGCAGAAAAATTTCTTACTTTCAGATTCACAAAACATCATCAACACAAAAGACCTCATATCCATCTGTTTTTCATGTTTATATTATTTATCAGTATTTTAACTAAAGAAGGCATAGGCTAAATGAGGAGTTGTCATACAGTGCATGGTTCCTGTATATGCTTGGAAACAATCGGAATTGTCTAGTTAAGTCTGCATTTTTCAAAATGGGACAGCCTTTCTGAAAAACTAATTTTGCTGGTGCATCAAAAAACAGGTAGTCTTCAAATCAGTTATGCTCTTTATGAATGCTACCTTAGTAGTAGTACACATCTTTTTCACCAAATATTCTAAATCCACTTTCTACTTTCCTATGCTTATTTTCAAACCTTACAAAATAAAAGACAGTATCTATTAACAGGAAATTAGAAGAACTAGAGTCAAGCTCCAAACCTCACAGTTCCAGCCCAAAAGCTGGTTATAAAGAGACCCATAAAAGATGACTACATTAAAATTATTGCTTTGATACATGCCTGTGGGTCACTTCTTAGGGATGCTATACCACCACCACCAAGGGAATGCTTCAGAACAAAATTTAATCCATGGATTCCTGGCAACTCGTATCTGTAAAATAAAAAGTGCACATTATTTCTCAAGAGATTTTGGAAGAAACATGTGCAGAGAACATAAAGCAAAAACCGACATGCAAAATGTTCATTGTTTTGATCACGTCCCATTGCTGAGTCAAGTCTAAAAGGTAACAAGATTAAGATAAGGCCTTACCTGCCTGCTTGTTCCTTCCTCTTACTTCAAATTAACAGCCTTTAATAGTTTTAAAGTTGGACCATAAGGCAATCATTCTCCTCTGTTCAAAACTCATCCCTTTCTAATAAGGTTGTTTCTAGAGTTCTTCCTTTCTATGAGTTTGAAGTCCATATCTGTAAGCCAGAGGTTCAAGACCCAATATGAACTCGGACAACACAATGGGCAAAAGTAAGCATTTTTATTAGCTCCTAGTTCTGATACTGAAAAGTACAATCACTTAATCCCTGGAACTCACTTTTGCTAACAAATGCTGCCAGCTAATTGGAAAGACACCCTTCTTCATTACTGAGAAACATCTATGAGTCACTACATCAACTCTCCCAACGAACTTTCAAATCAGAGCTTTCCTGGAGCCATATACTTTGTTCAGATAAAATTTTATTTTAGTGTGACAGACCTACGTTTCTGTTCCATTGCCACTGTAAGCATTTTTCCATCCTGGCTTTTGACTGGTGCAGTTCCAATGTGGAAACTTCTGAAGCAGTTTGGCAAATGGCTCTGTGGTTTCCTATTATTTCAAATTCCATAAATAGTATATTTCCATTTGCCTCTCCTTGCAGTTTTTCAGTGTTTTGTCATCTTCCTTCTATTGTTGGTTTTCTTTGGTTTTGCTTTCCTCCAATATTTTCCTCATGTAAGTATCTGATATCTTTGCTTTAATGCCACAGGAAAGGATTTAAATCAGAACATCATCAAGCCATGAGGAATTAACCGAGAAAGATGATATCCAATTCTCACTCTGTCTCCAGATGTTTGACTGTGGCAATTTAAACCCTGCTTCCTCCAACGTCACTTATTTTGCTTTAGTCATCTACTGATCATCATCTGTTTGCGACAGGTTCTTTAAATCTTTCCCCTAATATAGGTGAAATTTCTTGTAGTGCTCTTATACTGATAATCGTGTTACTTCGAGGTTTATCTCTTTCAGCTCCTTTTGAGCACTGTGAAAACCATGGCTGTTGCTGGTGCTCAGAGCCCTGTCTGCCCTTTTATTCTGGGCATAAAACCCAAACCTCTTGTGGAAGGAGATAATTCTGCTGACCAGTCTGGCAGTCACTTCAGTTCTTCTAGGAAGCAAGCAGTCATGGAGCGTCTGTCTCCCAGGCAAAAAGTTTTAAGTTCCTTCTACTTTTCCATTACCACACTCTACTTCACTAGTAGTATTATGAGTTGTTAATAAGAAAAAAATATGGATGTCAGGGTTCTGTTGCCCTTTCTCAAAAAGTAGTTGACAGGCAACACTATCATGCTTAAAGGCAAGTCCCCTGGGAAGGCAAGAAAGTATATTAATCCACCAGTGCTCTATTAGACAATATGAATATGAAGAATAAAGCAATTCTACAATGAATTACCTACCTAATTTACTAAATTTAATATAAAAATAAACTATATAGCACAACCAGATGACCCCACAAAATTTTCTAAAAATCTAAATAAGAATTTCCAGCCACCACATACCATGAAAACCAGAGATCTACCAATGCAAAGCACTACACTATAAATTTTACTCTGAAAAGCTGGCAAAGATCTCCAGGCAGCAAAGAATTTCACAACAGGAGGATGTCTCCTCAAGAACTAGACTGATGGAATATCAATTCCTAATATCTCATCTCTCAAAATAAGTGTCATGAAAATCAATCAAGAAAAACAAATCAGGACAGAAACTGAAGAGCATATAAATGCAGAAACAATTAAGTGGAAGATTTTCATTTAACTTCCTGCAGTAATTTTGGCAAAGGAAATATGTAATACAAGCAACAGATCTTAATTTGTAACACTGTAACACAGCACATTCATTTTATTTACTTTGAGAAAATACTTACAGTGGGATAATCTAGCTAAAATGAGGATTACTAAATAATATATGAAGGCTAGCTTTGCTGTTTTAAGGCTTGTCTGAAGCATCTGAGCATCCAAAACATTCCCACAAAGAAAATAAACTTGCACAATAAAAGGAAGAAAAACCACTATAACCATTATGATAGTCTTAAGCAGCAACAATACATTGACCAAAATGCTGACAGGCATTTACTCAATATAATTAAACAATTTAAGCTTAATTAAACTGAGATCTAAAGGGGAAAAAAATTATCCAATTGTACAATTTGATTATACGTTTTAAGATCTGCCTTTAAAAAACACAGAAAACATATAAACCCTTCAAAGAATACTCTGTGACAGAAACCAGTAAGACAAGGAATATTCACTGTTCTAGCTGAATTCCTATGCTTATTGCTTATGCACAATGGGGTGCCTGCTTAACTACCTCCTTTAAAGTGCTGTCCACAATATTCAGAGAAGTCAGGTTTCCCAGTGAATTTCCCTTTAAAATGCATGGAAATGATATAAAATTATTTAATGCACTTAAATGACAGAAAATACAGGATTCTTTTCATCACAGAAGAGCAGGAACCAAGTCCATAGGCTTAAATAATTGTTTGCATATGAGAGATACTGCAGAGAAATACTTATTTTTCCTTCATTTTTCCTCTCTAATAAATGTATGTACAAAAAAAATTCTAGAAGCATCAGCATCTACATTTCTTGTTCTTCAGCTCTTGGTGAAAACATTGCATAGGCTGTCATTTTTTAATATTGCTGAGCATTAAAATGTTCTCAAAAATTATATATACCATATTTCAGAAGACAAAAATAGCAAAATCTCATAAGATAGTTTTACTATCCTTAAATGACTGATTTAGTACCACTGCACAAAAAGTTTCTTACTCTGTGTCTTAAGATACTCCAATCTGTTAAGAATATACTCTAGCTGTGGGAAGGAAACACCTGGGGATTGAAAGACCATCTTTTGCTATTATTTTACCTGCAGATCTGGAAGTTTATGAGTTTTCAGCGTTCACTACCATAATAATCCCACCTTTTCTCCGTTTAGTACACCTATTTAATGCCTCTAGTGAAAAAGCATGAAAGGCAACAGGTTGACAGACTCTGTTCTGTACTGAGGTAGAGCCATGGTTGGTATGTTTATAGCAGCAAAACTAATACATAGTTTTTAACTATTCACCATTTAAATAAAGGAAATGAAGAAAAATCAGACAGTAAGACAGCTCTTTTCCACGACAGTTAAAACTAAAAAATAAACAAGTAATTTAAAAAGAAACTACACAATCCGAAGCACATGAGCATAATCCTTATAATCCTAAGTATGTCCACAAAAGGTTTTATTCTTTTTCCCCAGTAGTTTTCCAATTCACTCACAGAGTTCCATTATCACATCATTAAAGGAAGCCAAAACCACAAACAGATAATCCAATTAATCAAATTAATTTGGCTTCATCCAGATAGAGCAAATTTCTACTTTCATTTATGAATATAAACAGCATTAAGGAATGGCAGTGAGTCAATTTCTAGAAGTATCATTAGGAGGCATGACATTGTTTATTTCTTCCCCTCTCTGCTCTGTTTCTGAGGAAATTCAATCACAATTCTTAGTATCGCAATTTATTAGATACATAGATTTGTTCGCACTTACGAAACGGCAGGTGAGATCTGCACTGAGCTGCTTATGAAGACAAAACCAGCACTCTACAATTCAAAGATCAGGGGTTAAAATAATTCCAAGCTCTCTCTGAGCTTTGAGCTGTACCTTTCTGACTCAAGCTCTTTGAAAAATAAAAAGACAGTTAACAGTTTATCCACTACCCATGGAAATACATAAAGGATTTTGGCAAAATCTTAAGAAGACATAACTGACTTTGCAACATAACTGACTTTGTATCAAAACATGTTTTAGAAGACTGAATGGTTTGTGGCAGTATTCAGCTTTTACTTGTTTTCAAAGAGATAAGAAGGTTTAAAATCTGTTGGCTCTTTTACTGGACATCCTTAGGAGAGCATTCATTACCTCATGCTGCAACAAGGAACAGTCTATGTTTCAATCAGTCCCCCAGAAGCGCCCTGAGCATCAGCCAGACCACAAAAATAAGAATGTTACGTATGCTGTCTTCTAGGAGAGGACATTCGTTAGAAGATGAGTATCACATAAAAGTGTCCTGTTTAGGATGTTTTCTCTTTCAGATTTTATGAGAAATTAGCTATGTCTGTTCTTTAAATTTTGGCCTGGTATATGTGGCACAAAAGTGGGCAAGAGTGGAGTACTAGAAGGAATACTTTTTCTCAAGTGAATGAACGTCATAAATATTAAAATGCTTTGCAGAAACAGGGACAGTATGAGGCCAATTTCTGATGGCTCATCAGGTATATCTGGGATCCAGACTACACTGGCTGTGTGCATTTCTTTCAGGTACTGTTTTACAGATTTCTAACTCACTTCAGCAGTGGCTCAGAGGCTTGGGAAGCTTCAGTTCCTAAGGCTCCTGCAGTTTCCAAATGGTTCAAAACCAGTGAAAAGATAAATTTCTCAAAGGGCATTGGAAGCTATTTCTAGTCGGTAAAGACATTCCGTACTGGAACAAAACAAAGGAGTAGCCCCAACACTACTATGCTAATTCTGAGAATTTAAATGCCTTCGCTAAACGGATTCACAGCCTTTGTCCAGCTTCGAGAGAGGCCCAAGTTCATGTTCTTTCTCAGTGACTATGCTCAACTTGTTACTTAAAAAGGCGAAGGAAGATACATAAAAAAACCCAAAGAAAATACAAATACAAGTTTGAAATATTTATGTTAACATATTTTAAGATAACTTCTGATACCATCATGTATCTACCATACAACTGTGGGCTGCGCAGCAAGCTACTCACCTTGTTACTAGTTCTTCTTCTGGTTTCTCATGCTCTAAAAGATGTTGAAAGTAATTCTCCAGGGCTTGAGCAGTTAAAGTTTTCTTTAGGTATGGATAGTAGAGGGGATGCCGTGCTATCACACCTGTTAGGCATTAACTGGCATTAGTTGAAATAGGAACTGTTAAAACCAGTTTGTGTTTATCCTTTCAAAACCTTAAGCGGACATCCTCCATTTAACTGAAACTGTGCGTATGGATCCCCTTTAATGAGCTCCTGAATAAAAAACACAACAGTATGACAGCTCTCCCTCTGTCAGTAGAGATGTAGGGTGGAGCATGACACCAAAGAATGTTAAGTGACCACTAAGTGATCATTGGATTTTTCTGCTGCAAACAGTCCCTGCCACTGAAAGATACCTAAAGAACAACAACATCACAACAAACAACCCACAGGCAATTCCCTTCCCTTAAATGGTTTGCAAGACTTAGTTCTATAAGTAATCACAATTAACCACAACAAGGCATGATCAGTGACCAAAGGTTTCTTCCTTGCCCCACCTCTTGCACGGGATTCTGACATAAGTGGGACAAAGCACAATTATATTTTTATTGATGCAAATATGCTTTATAAGCTTCAGCTAATTTTATGCTGAAGCTGAGGTTCCAGAGCAGGATCAGGAAAACAGCTTTGTGTCACAGGGACCTTTCTATCTGGACTTAAATTAGAAGTCAAGTTTGTTGTTAGTGTTGTTCCTTAGAAAAGCAGTAGTGGCTTTATATCTGAAGCAGTCTTACTATGTATAGATCATTCATGACTTGGCAATGCTACAGTGTAAGATTGGTCAGTCATGGAAATAGAGAAAAAAAAGGAAAAAGAAAAAAAAAAAAACTCAACATTCTTCAACCCTCCCAAAAAACGTTTCACAAACAAGGACAAAAAAACTATATTCCTGAATACAAATGAACAAAATTCATCAGTTTTAGCATGACAGCTAATAGCAAATCAAATCCCAAACGCACCTTTAATTCATACTGAGCTTTGAACACCACACGCTCTCATCTTCCAACAAGTAAGAGAGCCAATTGTTGCATGCAGAAGTAAGGAATAGAAGGAATTATTAAACAATGCAAGAAGCAGCACAATCAATGCAAAGAGACTGCTTACTGAAATATACCATTTGCATTAGCAACATAATAAAAACATTCTTGTATGTATGAGAACAACTTTAGTATTTCCTAACACTGTCAATGGTTTAGCCATAGGTGTGTTACAGAATTGTTGTATGAAAATATTATACATGATCAGACAACCAAGAAATTATATTACGTAACATACACACATGAAGGAGTAGCAACTTAAGTATAAAAGAAACCCTAAAAAGGCATTTCTTAACTTTTGGGAGCTCAACTTTCCAACCCTAAACAAAAACCTCTCTTTTTAGTACGACACGCTAGTATTTTTTCTTAGTACCTCAGATTACCACAGCTGATTATCAGAAGACTACAGATATTTCATTAGTAAAATCCATACTCAATAAGTATTCTCTTTTGTTCCAGCACAACTATAAAAAATAAAGGTCAAGTGATGATGAAAAAAAATAAGACTAGCACTTGATATGTAACTCTTACATGAAAATGTTACATCACTTCAGAAAGCAAAAGAAAGAAAAATACCTATGTTTGCAGTATTGCCTTTGTCTCCACTTCTAGTATAGGCAAGATCTTCTAAGCGGTAAGTATGTGGACCACTTGGCAGATCTGTACAACATAAGAATTCATTCATTTTAATGGTGCTACAAATAATCACATATTTTGAAGGAGTGTCAGTTTAAGTGCAAGCTTTTTGCATTGCTTGCAGTACTCTGAAAACATTTCCAATCCTTCTTCTCACAGGAGCACCTAGAGAAAAAGAGGTGAGATGGGGCCAAAATTAAGAAGTTGATCCCGCCTGCTCCATCTCCCAAATCCCTTTTACTTTTTTACAGCCAAATGCTGTACCAGGCATCCCCTCTTCCATCCACCCTTCAGTGCGACTCCTATCTTGGCCTTAGCAATGCAGTACCTCTGAAGAAGGCATAGCAGCTACTTGTCTTTTCTTGCCTAGCCAGTAGCTTTCGTCCCCTTGACACACAAGATCTCTGCTTCCAGTGCAGGTGGAAAATACCTGCAGTTCCAACTGTCCTGGTAATTCTGTAACATCTGTTTAATCTGCTAATGCCTGTGGAAAACAGTAACAACTTGAATTCCTTTTCAGTACAATGCATCTCTCACTTGCATTTGTACTATACGGGCTTCTTATTAAGCTGTATGGGAGAATCCTAAGATTTCTTTTTCAAGTTACTGTTTTTGGAAATATCTTAGCATTATATAAGAAAACGTACGCTTTCTAGGAAGCCAATCTTGATTTTTTAACTTGTTGATGTCTGAGTATTCAATGTTCAAGGAAAATGGAGGTTGTTGCACTTGATTGAATGAATTTCATACAAAGTATTTTTATCTGTTTTTTATCAAAAAGCAAACCCACTCCTGTCCAAATCCAGAAATTCAATATTGTGGGATTCACACAGTATATACCTGAGGTTTGATGGTTAAATTACACGGCACAGACCACTTGCAATTGCCAATTACCAAGAGTAGCAGGCTGTCACCATCTAGCTCCTGTGGTCTAAAGTGAGGGATGAAGCACCCACTTTGCTACTGAGTTTGAGTTAGTCACTGATCACAGCATAACACTGAAACTTGCAGTATGGACTATATCCAAGCTTTTAGGCAGTGAGAATAGTCAGTTTTGCTTCTGATCCAACTTTCCTATGGCCATATCAACTCTCCTGGCCTCCTTGTCTTTTCAATCTCACCATCAATAGCAGACTGACCTCCAGTCCTGACTCCCAGTAAACTTCTCATCCCTCAGTCCCTCTCTCCTCTGTCCCCTTCCTGTCTTTATGTCATCCTTATGGACACAAGTTCTCCCCCTTTCTCTGCTCCTTGGACAGCATTATAGGGAATATGCAGAGCAGGGAAGCAACAGCCTTCCTGCTTTATGGCAGCTTGTGGTACTGCTGCTGATGGCAGCCAAAAGAAGCAAGTCACAAACATTCCAAATTTAAAGGAACTGAATATACAGGGTTTTGTAAATCAATTATGCTGGACTAACTTCATGTTGCAAGGCACAATGCAATTTGAAAATACAGTCTGTCCTTTTTGTACTATTATCGCGTCTGCTGAGAATACTGAACTATCTGGATTTTCTTTTTCCTTTTTAAATTTTGTTTTAATTTTAGGGAATAGGAGACCCAGTATTAAAGATCTTATGCTCCAAATACTGACCAGGGGTATCACCTAGACCATAGTGCACCTACTGTGCAGGCATGAGTAGACATGTCCTCTGTGAACTGCATCAGGTAATCAGGTAAACCCAGCCCTTGGCCTAATCATCCTTAGTTTCAACTCCTTCCTGCCCACAGAAAATTGCTGACACAGACAATGGCACGCTGACCTGGTGAAGACAAACCACGTCTAAATTCTACTGGCTGCAGTTTTCACTGACCCTGTCTGTGGCAATGGCAGCTGGACAGATCCTCCAAGTCCATTAGGGTATGGGGTGGGAGATACACTGGAGAACAAAAACACCTCAGTATCACATGACACATAACTTGTACAGTGTATCTGTGTTTGGCTGAAGCAGATCAGCCAACACACACAAGAGGAGCTCTGCTGGCACAGGTGAGTGGCAGTAACAAGGAAAAGAATAATGAAGAACTAGGGGCTTACCACAACAACCTCTTCTACTGGTACACCTGGATCAGAAAATCTTCCCACAATCTACCCAAACAACAACTTATCAGCACTGAATTGTTTTAATTAAGACCTAGTCTTATAATACATATTGGGTCACTGTGAAAGGTGAGCTGAAAGAGTGATTATAGTTTAGTCTGGCACAATGGCTCTTCAGTGGTAGAAAGTCACATTAACATGAAATCTGAAGAGGCTAAAGCATACAATGAAAAAGAGGAACACAAGAGGGTTTGTTTTGAGCTTGAAGCTCACAGTCTTTTCCATGTGCACTTGCAAGCAGAGATGTGCCATGAAATGTGGCAGAAAAATATTTAAGTGTGTATATATTTAATTGGGGAATATTATTTTTGATTGAACATCTCCATTGAGAGTGGAAGTGGAAGTCCTGATAAAGCTCATAGCTCATTTTGGACAAGACTACCACACTTCATACACTACAGGAATCACATTAATTTTAATAATTTCAATCAATATACAGTTCAAGACAAAATGCAGTGCTTTTTCAAAGGCTGAAATTTGACAGTATCTAAATTGCATAAGCTACAGAAATCTTTTCTCCATCAGACATTCTACACAGTCAGTTGCTGACAATGTCCCTTTAAACAAAACCAGTTCAAGACAGTGGTCCAGTGTTCTCATTTATTATTACCCTAATTGATTTATCTTTCATGATCTGTTTATCAGGGAATTGTTTTCATTTAATAAACATCTTAAACAAATCAACGGAAGAATTCCCTTCAAAGCTAGTGAAAATGGTGAATTCAAATTCCACCCTCCCAGAAGCACATCTAGCAACATATTTTAAATCCAGTTTCACATATTTCTCTTATCTATTTAATGACAACAGTCCCTTACACTTGAGATAACCATGAAACTAAGAAAAATACTTTGCTTCTTTCTAAATGCTGACAGAAAATGCTTTAGCAGAAGCTATTCCTTTTACAGTCTAACCCATTTGTCTTTCTCATCCATGCTGTCCTGCATTAAGCCACAGAAGTAGGTAAGTATTTAGTCACATACAGAAAACATATTTACAACCAAGGGCAAAAGTTTAGAGATCTTTCTCAGGAGAAACAACCAGAAAAGTTCTGCTGTCTCTTGAAAGTGGGGTTTTGCCCGAAAAAAGGCCTGAAGAATTCAGTAGTTAAATGCTGGTGTCAAGCATCTCAGTTTTCTCAAGTTATAAAAAGGCAGTAGGGAGTCCAATAGCTTTTTGCTTCTCCAATATTTAGCACTGCAGTCACCTTGGAAAAAAACCCAAACCCAGGACCTTTGCTAACCCTTTCATTAAACAGAACAATGACATCCTATTCCTTAACTTGCCCAGTCTGATGGTGCAAAGAACTCAGTGCCCTCCTGAGAACTCCCAGGGAGCTGAGAGATGCTGGTGTGACATCAGATTTCCAACAGACACAAGAGCTGAAACCATACTTAAGAGTTTAACTTGTCTCTGCAGAGCACAAATCATTGTATTGAAGAAATGTTTGAATAGATGGGGAAAATGAACACATGCATGGCAATCATGAATCCACTATTAGTGACTTTCAAATGGCAATAAACAGTCACATATGTATTTCAAAATGTCTCCACGCGATACAAACATTCCCTACTAACTCGACTGGTATTAGTTGCTACACTGTTCTATTACTGGCTTTGAGAAACACTGCTCACCTCTATCTGGAATCCAGAGTAAACCTTAACATGTAAATACCTTAATAGCAATAATTTTTGAAGCATATACAGATTTTAATACTCGAATTACTCTTTCACCATCAGTATTATTTTTTGAAATTTTTGTAACTTGTAATTTTTAGACAGAGTCACCGATTCAGATTTTCAAATACCTGTCCACAGCTTTAAATTAATTCTCTCAGTTCTCTGGTAAACAAAAGTAAGACAATGAAGACTGTCTGGACCCAAAGGGAATTATGTCGCATTCTACACTTTAAGAAATACTGGATGTAGTTCAGTCATTAGAAATAATAAAAATTTTCAGGTGTCCAGCACTTTTAATAATTGCTGGTATGAGCAACTCTGATTTAACACTTCCTTTTCATTGCAGACATCCTGACCTGGCTCCATTCAACTCACTAGTTAGCCCTTCTCAAGGTTCTTTTCTTCCCCAGAGAATTTGGTTAGACAAGTCTAGCAGCAACATAGGAACTTTCATGCTGGATTATTAACCCAGTATGGCTTCTTCTGAAGTCCCCAGTTCCAGGTTGATCCCTTTCTTGTTAATTTTGCGAAGGCTGCCATATGCAACAGGAGTGAATTTTAATTATTTAAGTGCTGTAAGTCCATAAGTCATTCTGTTTGTCTGTTCTCTATTCTAAACACCATTTTGATGTAACATAAACCCAATTATTCCCAGGATTCACCAAAAATTAAGATTACAGTATACTTTGAAACCACAATTCAATTCCAAGCCAGCTTAACATGGTCTTCAGTTGTGCTTAAGGCTTAGGGGTTTTTAATAAAAGTTTACTTCCACACTTGTTGTAGTCTCAAACACATTATACTGCATGACACTAACCACCATTCAAGAAAATAGCTTGTGTTTTGCAGCAGCCATAAAAATGTATTACATTAGGAGACAATACGTATTTCACAGACAAAATCTAACAATTTACCAGAACAAAGATAGCAAATGATACATTTACAAGTACAAAGATGAATATACCTTTAAATTCACTGCTAATCTTGGGTAAATCAAATGAAACCACCTCATCTGACGTAAACGTGAGATCCTCCTCAAATATCTCAACATGCTGCCCATTTAAAAATAGGTTGATCTGTAGAAAGAACACACATTTTCAAACAGTCAAATCAGAAATCCATTGCAGTGTGAATAAATAAAGCATATTCCTAATTAAGTACTGATCTAATAGACTTCCAGTAATAGCTTTATGGATAAGGCTCTGATGCTCCCTTTTAAAAGGTCACAATAACGTAACAATTCATTATAAATCTAAACAAAATCTTTGTTTAGGGAAAAAAATGGTATAAAAAACCCCAAAGAAATGCTCCATCCAGTTTAGATTTTTTTAAAGGAAGACAAGTCTCTTTCCATTTCACTCTATATACTGCAACACTGTATAGAATTTTGTGTCATAACTCTTGATAGTTGAATCGCAAAACTTGAACTTTTCTATGATGCAACCCCCTTTTCTTCTGAATGTTGCTGTCAGTAATAAAGACAAATTTTTCTCTGCATTCTGTGTTCATCTTCAAATATTTTGTAAAGCTCCTAAAGAAATACATCAATACAGGAATTTTGGGCTTAACTGTTGCTCAGTAGCAACACTTAAAGAGTAGACTCTAAGTCAAGGACTTTTCAGTTTCCCAAGCTCTGCCAGCAAGCAGGTGCTCAGGGAGCTGGGAGGGAACACGGCCAGAACAGCTGACCTGAACTGGCCAGAGGGATATGCCATACTGAAGAGCATCATGCCCAGTAAATAAATGCGGAGAGTGAGGAGTTGGCTGGGAGCTGCTGATTCGGGCTGCGGGACAAGCCAGACATTGGTCAGTGGGTGGAGAGACACTCTACAGTGCATCACTTGTCTTTTTCACCACCTCCCTTTTAATAATACCAACAACTACTACCTTGTTTCAATTATTAAACTATTCTTATATCAACTTGTGTGGTTTAGTTTTTACAGTTTTTCTAGTTCTTCTCCATATTCCACTGGGGAGGAGGGAAGGTGAGAGAGTGGCTGAGTGGCACTTAGTTGCCTGCTGGGAATAAACCCTGATAGGCCTTTTTCATGCCCAACATGGGGCTTAATGGGTTGAGATAACAACAGATCTGACTAGAATATGTTAGAACAAATTTCTTACAAGCATTCATTGTATTAATTTAATAGCCACGGGTCACAATGACTTATTTGCTCTCAAAGTTGATGCCTTTGTTCCTCAAGTTCAATTATGTACCGCCTTACTTGCAGTATGTGTTCTCTGTTATGATGTTTATCACCCATGGAAACTGGGCTGAGGTTATCAAGCTGTACTTTGTAACACTGGCTAATGATACAAATATAATTGCTGGTTGTGAAACTAATCTGGTATTTGCATTCAGCATTGCTGTCACCCCTGTACTTGGGAGTCATCTATCAGAAACTAATGCTAATTATACCTTTTACCTTTTCTCTTTGGAAACTCAGACCATGGAGGGGACACACTTCCCTTCCTCTTCCCCTTATCCTTCAGGTTAAATACAATAGATCTTGAGAATTTTTAATAACCTGGGATGCTCAAACTAGCATGTTCCTATCATTATGTCTTCACAGAAACAATTAGATTGGGAAAGACCTCTGAGATCCTCAAGTCCAACCTATGATCCAACACCACCATGTCAACTAGACCTAAGAGCCACATCCAGTCTTTCATTAAACACCTCCAGGTATGGTGACTCCACCTCCTCTCAGGTAGTTGTAGTGTGTGATAAGGTCTCCCCTGAACCTCCTTTTCCCCCGGCTAAACAACCACAGCTCCCTCAGCCGGTCCTCATGAGTGCTCCAGACCCTTCACTAGCTTTGTCACCTTCTCTGCATGTGTTCCAGCACCTCAAAGTCCCTCCTAAATTGAGGGGCCCAGAACTGGACGCATGACTCAAGATGTGGTCTCGCCAGCGCTGAATACAGGGGGCTAACCACTGCCCTGCTCCTGCTGGCTACACTATTGCTGATACAGGCCAGGATGTCATTGGCGTTCCTGGCCACCTGGGCACACTGTTGGCTCATGTCTTGTGAATGTGTGTCCCAGGTCTTGTTTGAAGTTTGAACAACTATTTAAGAATACTTCAGAGATCAGCCCTGCAGAGAAAGACTGGGGGGTGATGGTTGATGGAAAACTCAACATGACTCATCAGTGTACGTTCACAGTCCAGAAAGTCTACCGAATACTGAGCTGCATCAAAAGGAGTGTGGACAGCCAGCTGCAGGAGGTGATTCTCTCCCTCTGCTCTTGTGACACCCCACCTGGAGCATTGTGTACAGTGCTGGTGTCCCTAGAACATGAAGGATATAGACCTGCTAAGCAAGTCCAGAGGAGACCATGAGGATCATAAAAGGACTGGAACACCTTCCCTACAAAGACAGACTGAGGGAGTTGGGGATATTCAGCCTGGAGAAGAGAAGCCTTTATGGAGACCTCATAGAAATCTACCAGTATCTGAAGGGGTCTACATGGAAGCTGGAGAGGGACTCTTTGTCAGGGACTGTAGTGACAGGACAAGGGTAATGGGTACAAATTGAAAAAGGGGAAACTTGGGCTAGATATTAAGAGGAAATTTTTCACTGTGAGGGTGGTGAGACACTGGAATAAGCTGCCCAGGGAAGTTAGGGATGCTCCATTCCTGGAGGTGCTCAAAGCCAGGCTGGTTAAGGCCTTGAACAACCGGCCTTGAACAACCTGGTCTAGTGGAAAGTATCCCTGCCCATGGCAGTGAAGGCTGGGACTAGATGATCTTGAAGGTCTATTCCAACCCCTTTAACATTTTATGATTGTCTGATGTTTATGATCTGCCCCTGAGGCTGGATTATTAAGAGTGGCAAGGTGCATGGGGTGCTACAGGCAAGCGCATAGGACTGTGAGCAGCTTGCATTTTGGATCTTCACCCTTGAACAAGTGCAGAATTCAGAAAAACTAGTAAAATATTGGAAAAAGCATGCTGTCACCCTGGCAATTCCAGAGAGATACAAATCACTGCAATGTGCTGGCCCAGGCCTATCAAGCTCTGTTTGACACTGTTCTTCTCAAGGGGAAAAGAAGGATCTGATGATAAACAAAAACCCTGCAGCTACTCCAACCCCGGTGGACAGGCACTGCAGAGGAATGAGAGACCTAACCCCTCCTAATGATTAGTCACTCCTATACACAAGAAATGGACACAAAACTCAGCTTGTAAAGGAGAATAAAGCAGGGCCATCACGAGATCAGGAGAAAGATGCAGAACAAGGTACCTATCTTTGAATTAGATGTGGGATATGCAAAAAACATTTTACCTGTCTTCCAGGTCAGCACATTATCACCTGGCTGTTATGATGCTGGGACAATGGAGCTAGTAGCCTGTAATTAGAGTAGGGAAGCCAAGCAGCTATGATTGTTTTCTAGGGAAAGGGGCATTGACAACTGGATTTGAGAAAGGGGCTTAGGTCCTCATCCTCTGAAGATGATTCCTGTTAAGTCTGAAGGAACAGTATCCCTTAAAGGAAAATGCTGTATGTCACCCAGGTAAGAGGACCACAATGCAGGGAGGTATCCAGTCCTTGAAGGAATTAGCCATGCCAGAAATGATTTATTATGACCTGACTAACGTGCAGCTATCCACAGATGCAGATGAAGCCCGGTTCCCATGACCCACAGGACAGCAATTTATGTGCAGCACATCATCACTGCATCCCAACTGATCGGCAGCAATAACCTGGAGAGACAAAGAGGCACCAGCCATGGATCAAGTGGCTCAACACCTCCAATAACACGGGGTGGAAAAATAAGTCTTGCTCCCTGATTTATATATGGACCAGTATCTCAGCTTTTAATAGTAAGCATCCTTTTGATCAAGATGAAGGATGTAGAAAGTACACACAGAGCAGGCTACCCTTCAGTTTTACCTGTGGGACCACTGACAAGACATGAGGAAGTCGGATGGAAGAGAGTGGCATCCATTTCATCTGTATTGATGGACTCTCAGTATGAAAGATTCAGACACAATCAGGTTAAACTTCTCAAATAAAACAATATAAATGAACTTAGCTGCAGCAGTTATCAGTGCTCAGTTGGCAGCAAATGCAAAATAACTCCACTCAACACTCCTTCTTAAGATTGTCCTTAAGGAATAACTAATACTGACTTGTCTTCAGTAGGTTTGCTGCAATTTCTGCCTACATAGAAGTTTTAGGTTACCTTCAAAGCACACATGGGAAGCAACTACTATTTGAACTGTAAAACCACAGGTAATCTATGATAAAATCAGTACAATTGCATAAAAACAGTGGAAACAACAAACAAGACATTGAATCCAAACTGACACCCAGAAAGGTGTTACCAAACACAAAAGAAAAGAACTCATTGTGGAAGTGTTAACATAACTCATAATCTGCTTATGGAATTATTTTAGTTTTAGGTCAACTGCTGACCTAGAGCAACTAGACTCTTTGTAATGGCACTTCTAATTTAGAAAACCAGTTCATTCATACCTTACTCAATCTATAATCTCTTACTGGACAATAGTTTTTAAAACATGGCTAAAATTTTGAATCAAGGACTTGAATCACACCACATTTTTACCCTCAATCTTACTGTAGGTCAAGAGTGATAGGACACATTGCATTTTGCTGACAGGATATCAGTGCCCCTATCAGATTAGTTACACAGAGCAAGGACTTTGGTTTTCTGTATTGAAAAGAGTAAATGAGACTCTTCTTCCTTTCCTTGTTAAATTAAGTTACTGTTTAATCTCAACAGCATTTTACCAAGTCTGGAACACAGTGCTAATTAAGTAAGTTAATACTGAATTTGAACCACACAGTGGTAGGCTAAACTTCCATAAAGATAATAATTTCACACTAAACTTGGCAAAGACAAGCCTTTTGTATAAGGCAAGATGTAAGTGACAATAAAAGCAAGTACTTGAACTTTAGACAACAAGAAAGGTGGGGTGTTTTTTAAATGCTTTTCCACTGCGAAGAGTTTGCATTTAACTTAGATTTAACAACTAAATAGCATCTTCTCCGTAAAGTTGTGAAATTAAAATGTTTTCCTTTAATGAAGAATACTACTTAAAGAGTAGGGCTTGGTTGTGCTAAGCACTGTATGAATGTTAAAGAACGAAAACAAAACAGTCTCTTTCTGATTGTTTTGTTTGTTGTCCCTTGCCCACTTTTGCACTTGCTGCCTGTGCTCCCAAAGCTTCCCTGAGCCACCCTAAGCAGACGCCTGTCACAATACCTGTGACCTAACACAGACCAACATTCCAGCCTTTGGCCACTTTCTTGATGGTGGATGGGTGAGAAGGCTCTTACTAAGTACTAGGATACTTTGGCACGGGATGCGGTAGTTACAAGTTACTTGAAAAAGAAGGGCATATATGCAGTTTTGTCTGCAGTTTCCAAAGGATAAATTCAATATCTGATGGCACTCAGAAGAGCAGAGACAATGTTATAAATCCAAACACTTGATGGTTTCAGCAAAACCAGTTTCTTCAAGTTTATCTTGAGAACTTTGAACTACGCAGGAGTACATGCATCACAGAAAAGTAGGCTCTAGATGAACATGTCATCTTGTCATTTCTCACCTAGGGCTGCCTAGACATCTGAACTGGCAATTCTTGGACTGACAGAAACTATTGCTATGGACTGATTAGGGCCACAGAGTTACAGGTTCCTCCATGAGAGCAAAATAGTTCCACAGGCTTTCATAATTTGACAGTTTTTGTAATACAGACAAAATCAGAAATTACTACTTTTATTTTTAGAGACAGGGTATATGGAAGGAAAACAGCCGTACTCTCTGTTAAGGTAAAACCTGTTGAATCAGAAGAAACTCAAGGGTTTTAGTTTTTATTCCCACTAGTACACACAAAATACATCACTCCCCAAAAACTCAGATGTATCCAAATTCACAAGATTCATGTTCCACTCTCTGAACACTCAACTATCTACTCTTTAAACTCCATTTAGAGTTTAGACTATTTAGACTCCATTAACCTTCAAAAAAGTCTACAATTTTCTTCAGCATTCTTTGCAAATGCAGTAAAAATAATTCAAACCTACAATTCCAGGAACCTGAAAAGAGAAGCTCATTAGCAGTAATTAAAATGGAAGGCTAGCAATGCTAGTTCAACTTCACAAAACATTCTGTGTAAATAACATTAGTCTCTCATGACATACTTTTTAAAAAAAAAAAAATTTATTTTTTAAAGTCACCAGACTACTTTGCAGTTGTATTACTGAAATTCACCAAAAATGCCAGAATCAGCAAGATTTTTCAAATTACTTCCAAAAAAAACAGAACTCAGACCTTAAGCAGTAGGTCTTACCTGAACATTGCTTTTGGGATAATAGAAGAAAAATGGCTTCAAAACTGGAGACCTAGACACACAAAACAACAAGCATAAATGCATCTATCTAGAAATTAATAAACGGGCAGATCATACACCTTTGGACCACCTTTGGAGTATTCATACACTTAAACACTTGGGAAATTAAATCCATTCAACTATGACTAGCAATCATTTCTTGGCCAAATTTGGAAAGCCTGAGAAGTGTAAAGACTCTTTAAATTCCATTATAAAAAATGTATGATTTTGTTTAAAAAACAGAAGAAAATTTTACTGAGGGGAGGTAGCCAAAACAACAAAAGTATTTTTTTGACAAAGGATGTGCTTCTTGACATTGAAGTCTACCACACTGCCAGTAGCCCCACAGTGATACCAAGGCCAGCTACACAGAGCCACTGGACATACAGCCACAGGTTCTTCTCCCGTCTTCATGCACTATTTGCTAAATGAAAGTTTTAGATGAACAAGCATGAGAGGGTGAGGATATAAATCGCCACAAGATTTTAGCCGTATCTAGAAAAAACTCAAGCCGTTTTTTTTTTTTTTAAATGCTCAACATTACTATGTTCAGCTCAGTCATGAAATGGTTTCATGCTAAAATTTTGTGGGATGTTCTGGTATTTCACCTTATGTTTCTAGGTGAAGTGATCTCATACAGATGTAAATCTGGTGGGCCCATATTCAAAACTAACAGCTACAAGAGAAGACTGGTTCAGAAATTTGCATGTATTAATGTGGTCAAGCTACTGCCTTGACATGAAGTCACATTTCAAATTTTCTCTACAACTCATTAGGCAAAGATATTGCAATGAACTGATGAGAAACCTACGTAACTCACATTTAATTCACGAAGAATTTTCTTTCTGCATGCATATTGTATAGCTCTCACTATTATCTTATTATCAGTTATTAAGCACATAGTGACACAGGAATGTTTAGGTGCTTCTGTGGTTGCTGTCCCAAGCTGGGGAAGCTTGTGATGGTGACTCGTAGGAACATTACTATCACATGTTATAAAAAGTTAAAGATCAAGAATTAACTTACACTCTGGGGCGCCCTCCTACAATTCCAGTGAGGCCAGGGGCTGGAAAAGGAAATTAAATTCACAAAATAATGGTTAAAGCCTTCTTCAAAACATTAGAGCTTGCAGCTTATCATAGCTTGAATTGATCAATTTTTAACAATGCAGGGAAATATCTAAAAATGAAAAATATTCTTGTAAATTAACAAAACTGAACATTTTATACAAGTTAAAAGGCAAAACACGTAACTGAATATTAACCAAAAAATTTTAAATGTGCAAAGTGTGAACTAAGTCTTTAGAATCTTCTTCTAAATATGCTGTATACAAATGCCAGTGAGGTAATACATTTGATAGAAAAAACTTCATTTTAGTTTTTTTGTCATTCTTGTTTCATTTACTTTGGAAGAGAGAAGAGAAACAATTCTGATGGACCATGGCTTCTTTCAATATTTGTTTCATATGACTTCGCTTGTTTAGATTAACTGTTTACTTTGCATCACTCTCTCCAGCCTTTAAACGAACTTTGCTTTTTTAAGGTGCTGGGTACACCTCTGTGATACAGAGGCAATTCAGGGACTTAAGGCACTATGATGAGCCCAGATCAGTGGTAAGTCAGCACTGTACTGTCACATTGCCAGGCTCTACTATCCTTAAACCCATCTGCCCACCTCAGTATTTCTGAAAGAAACAGTTCTGCTCTCCTCATCCTGAGCATAGCTGCTCACCCTTCTGTCTGCCATGGACAGCAGGAATACTTGATGCATTAGAGCTCCAAACAGTATTGCAGGGGAAAGAAAACAGTAAAATGCATACATTACATCTACCTAGGAATTAATTAACAACATTGTTAAGCAGTCCCTTTTAAAAACTGCTGTGGAAAGCTGCCCACATGGTATATTTGGCCAAATTAATTCTAAAAAGGGCTAAAAAGAGCTTCATGCTTTCTGCAGGTATGAATTCCCTCAGTTCATGCTCCAAGCAAACTAAAAGCCAGGTAACTATGCTGTTGTGATACTAAAGCTAACAGTGATGAGCTCTGCCCCACAGCAGGCTGTTCTAGCTTGGATTCAGTGACTTGTCAATGTAGACACATACCAGTGGCAGCAGAGATTACACAGCCTTGCCATATTCATGCTTATCAGAAGCGACTTCCCCAAAGAAGTCTATGATGTTTTTATAGTACACAGGAAAAAAAAGCATTCAAAAGAAACAGTGCCACAAAAAACTACCTCCCTACTCACTACATACTGCTAAAAAATGTGGTGGTGGATGGAACACGAAAGAATCCCTTACATAAGTATTACACAATTTTAAATGATCCAGTGAGGTTTCAGCCCTACACATCTTACCTGTGCACCCATTCAAGCAGAACTGCCACTTAGAAACAATACCAGCTGCAGTGATTTTATTTAATTATGTGCCTGGTTTGTTTATTTAGGTTGCTGGGTGAGGAGGGTGGATATGGTAAGGTCACGTTGAAAATACAGGTCCATAAAGCTAGTTAAATTATCTGTGGGCCACTTCCTGCTAGGCAGCTGAACTGCTCATTAAGGATACCAAATTTTGCTCCAACATCAATTTCAACTTCCTGAAAGCTTTAAAAAAAGCTCTTTATTCACTTGCTTTCACACAAGGGATCCTGACTCCTACAACAAAGTAGTTCTCGTCATAGACAAGAAAACAATCCAAGTAAGAGAAACAATTGCTCATACCCTGGGGCTAAGATAACCTTCTTCTCTTGGTCTTTGGGAAGTTCACAAGCACAAGCTACTGTAACAGCAGATCTGTCTTTGGAGGCACTTCAGCTATCCCTGCAACTGCAGAGCAAAGCTACACCAATATCCCAGCTGCAACACTATTAGGTTCTAGGCTATGATTCTTGTTTATGTTAATTTAAATACGATGGAAGCAATTTTAAGTCCAATTTAATTTTTCTCCCTGTGAAATTGCTAGTAAGGTTTCAAAAGAAGACAAAGCAAATCTTAAATTACTGATTGTAAGCCACAACCAGTTTGTTAATTCTGTGAACAGCACAAGAGTACTATGCCTCACCTCAACCCAGGGCTCAGATCCCTATTACATTTCTCCAGTAAACCAAAAGGCGGCAATGGAAGGTGCAGTACAACCAAGAACTTGTCACTGTGGCCAAACCTACCTTCTGCTAATTAAATTATGATCTCCTTGGATCAACTGCTGTCTGAAGAAAACTTCTTATAAAAATTTATGCTATATGTACTTTATGCTTACATTGCATTGCTTGCTTAAATATCTGTACATGCTCTCCCTCCTTTCTGGAAGAATTTTCTTTATCTACAATGACACAAACAATTTGTCATACTTGCAGAGAATACCAATCAGGCTGCAGTCTCAAATCACTAAGATTCTCAGCTAAATTGAAGCTCTTTATCTACTTTCCCAGAAACTTCCTATGACCATTTTTTGTCATCAGAGCTCCATTCCTTAGTGCCTGAAGGCAGATAAACAAATTGTCTTGTCTACTACCACTGAACCTCTTCAACAAGTTGCTTCACTTCAAGCTAATGAACTCACCACCACTCTCAGCCAGCTTCTGTGCCTCAGAATGACATAAAACTGATGCACTGCAAAATGGGGTGATTACCTTTAGATGGTAGACCTTCCTTTCAATGCATCTATAACCTGTTCATCTGTAGGTACAGTATTTGTTTGGCGTCAAACTGAGTTATCATGACACTTATTTTGATTCAAGCGTTTGATCCAAAAGCCTTCCATTTCCTCACAATGGCTGGGGACCAAGCTAGGAACTACAAATCCTTCAGGTGGCTGGGCACTTGAAACCAATGAGCACTGGCAATTACACCACTGGGATTCCACTGTTTTTATTAACTCCCAAATATATGACATGGCTGGAAAAACTTCGGGCATTAAGAATGGTAAATCTACTCCTTTCTAGGTGACTAAGCTCTGGGATGGGACCTTTCCTTCACAAGCTGTGTTTAAAGGTTTAAATCTACACTGAATCTATTAAATAAAGAGTTAGTTAGAAAGTGCTTTTCTTTCATAATCTGCACAATTCTTCACACAGTCTTTTCATTCTATGACTCCTTCCTCTTGCCTAATTTAGGTCTTACTTATTTTCAGCCCAAGTATCCTACCAAAAACAAACCATCATCTTCTGTGTATACACATACATATAATTAATTTTCAGGTTTTCTTCCTTTGTGTCCATGGTTCTTCCAGCACACCTGCAGACTCCCAAATTTTGGGTCCAATGGCAAATTTGATCCAAATCTAAAGGATGGAGCGGAATCTCAGGAATACCAAAGTACACTAACACTCATGACTGGCACTCTCCTGTGAGCAGAGAGGTAGGAACAGATATTCATGTAAATAAATAACGCAAGGTAAAGCCCACTCAGGATATACTCATTGCTACAACAGCTTGACCATTTCTAGTTTCGCATGTATGTTTTATCTCTCCAGCTGCCTTTTGATCTCTTTTTATTTTCTCACCCTGCAAAACCCATCTGTGGATGGACTTGCAAATACAAATTCTTCTAAAAATTACATATGATATGCTGGAAAAGACAGCAAGTTTCTGATAAATTTCATGCATAGAGGTAGCAGGCAAACTAAAGACTATTTGGGAAAAGCAATGCTGCTCTCAGCTGGGGCAATTCAGGAAATGGATCCACTGAAAACCAGCCCTGGTAAAAGATGCATAAAATCAGCCCAAATAAGCACCTATTTCAATATGTAGAACCACCATGTTCTAATACATTATAATCTATGTCATATGTAACACACCCTGTAAAATGCCCCACAGCAGAAAAAACCCTGGTTGGTACTTGCAATGAACCTACGAGATGCAAATTTCCAGTAAAACAAGCTTCATTCCTGCCAGCTCTCATTATTCCCCACTGGATTTACAGATGGTGGAAAAGCCTGATGTTTTGCCTCCTTAGTATTCCCTCTATCCTATACCAATCCTACTTGAATAGTCATACCTAGTTTTGGATTATTACTTCTTATTTTTTAATCTACTTCTGTCAAAAAAACCAAAAACCCTGCTGTACATTTCTGTATGTTTTTCAAGAGAATAAACCATTACACAATATACAAAGGATGCTTGACTACACAAACCATTTTGTAGTATGTTTTGGAGTAAAAAAGCATGAAGATGCTCCAACTACTTGAAATCTAAAAAGCTTTAAGCACTCTAATAAATTAAACTCAAGAGTTTTTCTTGAAGTTTCACAGAATTTCAAGATACAGCAATGTCTCTAGCTGAACAGCTTTCAGCTTTTGACCCTTATATTTCTAGTGATTGAATTAACTCAGCCAATAGGTTATTAATGTATTTACTGCATATTCTGAGGAATGATACATGTTTTTATATATAAAACCAGACAAAGTAGTCCACTTGTCAAGCATTATTTTCATAAGTGATCAAACTAGAGGAATCTGAAATCTCAGGTTTTATACTCAGCAGTTCTTACAAAATAGTTAAGCACCAGTACAAAATGCATACAACCTTTTTTTACAGGGGTCAACTTTATGTTCTTAATTATTCTATCTATGTCCTCTGGAAACAGCAGATAGTTTATCCTCTGCAGTATTATTCTCAAAAAAACGGGGACTGCAGTGAACTGCTACAACAAGGACATTTCTAAAAGTATCTTCCAACACACTTAGGACATCAGTCAAAATATTTACATATACTCAAGCACTTTGAAATCTCAAGTTGTATTAACCAGCTGTCATCTTAGTGTCAAACTCCGGTCATTTTAATGTGAAATAAGGGTCAGCACATAATTTCAGCTATTAGTAAAACATTTCTTAGCTACTGAACCACTTGTCAAACTATAAATGCCAGATTCCCACAGTAAGGATCTTCTTGAGCCTCTTCTATTCTGCATTTCATTCAGAATAAAGTATCTGAATTAAAGAAGACAACCTAAAGACATTATATCAACAGAAATTATTTAAATTCTAACCATTTGGATGACTGTACTGTACATAATGAAGATATTTTCACTGAGTAATACAAACCAGGTTTGTGTTTGCTAGCTTTTATGAAGTGAGGGCAAACTTCTATGGACCAAACACTGCAGAACTGCACTGAACTCCCACAGGCTACTACAGATTTAAAAATCTGAGTCTGTGTCCAGGATTCTCCATTGCCAAGCATAGGAATCTCACTTTAAAGAACAGGAAAACATCTGTGAAGACCCCACTATTAGGACCAAACAGTACAGACAGAGTGAAAGCTGTTTTTCTCTTCCAACCATGCATAAAGCCAAGCAAACTTGTTGCTTGCTGTTAAAAAAATCCGGGCTATTATCAACTTTGAGACTACTGAGAACTAAACAGAAAGAGTAATTTTATCAATTAAACGGTTAAACTCAAGTATTAATTGCAAAAAAATATTAAAAGACAGGATAGGAGATGTTTGGCTTTTTTTTTTAACAGTATGTATCCCTTTAAATTCATCATAACAGCATAATCCAAATGAAAACTGATAAAGTGTTTGAACTTGTGAACTAAATACCATACTCAACAGAAGTTTACAGTAAATGTTTTCCATTCCAAACAGAAAATAAACAACAAATCACTCTCTAACACGGCATGTCTATATACAGTAACTTCGAATTCCTCTCTGGGCTTAAGAGTCTCATCTGCAGTTTTAATAGTACTGAAAAACAATTTCCGTGAAGTATGGTAATGTGCCCTGCTGAGCCTTGAACAAAAACAACAGAAATTTAAAAATCATTAGGGAAAAAAGGCAGGGAATAACTATGAAAATCTCAGTCATTCATTGTTAACTATGGAAGCTTCTTAAAAATGCAGTATCTCAAAAGTCTCTCTTGCAAGTCCAAGTCCTTGCATATTGCAGAGCACAAACACACACAGGCTTCAGCCCATTTCAACATAGAGACGGCATTCCTTCTTTTTATGCAGACAATGCAATTCATAAGAATCACACAAGAAATTGGGAATTTCAGATCAACACAATGCCTTTAGGTGACTGTCCTACTGATATGGAGGGGAGGGTGAGGAATCAGCGCTCTCAAATTGATCAGAAGCTACACAATGCTCTCCTTTTATGAGGCCTAAGTTTTATCAACCTTGACATATACAAATGCCCAAAAGTTTCATCATATCCAAAAATCATATGCTGCAAAGTAAGTACATTAAGACTAATTTCGCTAAAAAAGCACATTTGATACTCAAGATCTAACATCCGTTTTAAGTCTCTGAAGCATTATGAACATCACTCCTCAACAAGATTATTGTGATGTGATTTTTAATCACAGGAAGGAAAATGAGTTATTTTTATTTTACTGCTGTTCTCTGCAAAATCTGAAAAACTGCAACTGAAAACTCCCTCAAAAAGTAATCAGGCAAATAGGAAAAAAAAACATTTTGACTCCAGTGATTTGAATTCAGCCTAAGTGAAAAACACCAAAACTAGGCTTTTAGTGTACTGATTAATAAAGAAATTAATATCTATTTTACATACAATCTGTTATTTTTCATATTATGATATTGCCAAAATAAAACTACCAACCAACTCCGGCTGACAGCTCCACAAGTAGTGACTAGAAGGCTAAAACCACCTGACGAAACACCAGCACTGACAGTGCTTCTGGATTTCACTACAAAAGATGCAGCAGGAGCTCTCTCCACCCTTATTCTGAACCATTAAATCTCTTTTCTCAATCTCTCTTCTCCTCTACTCCCATTCCTAACTTTTAGCCAACTTGGTCCCCCCTTAAATATTGGTGGAGCTGCTCTTCAGTATTTCTTCCAAGGAAAGCAGAACCAAGGACTCCTGATTCACATTCTTTTGTGGTTATGCTTTCTTTCACTATCTCAGGAAACCATCTGTAATGCAGACAGAATACTTTCCAATGCTACTGGATGTTAGAAAGCTTAGCTGATCATCTTTACATAGCTTGCTGAAGGTTCTTGGATGAAAGGTGTTATATATGAAGATTATTATCTGTACAACTACCCACACATCACTTAAGAGTAATAAGCACCAGATTGCTACTGAGGGGGAAGAATATAGTTAAAAAAAATACTCCTCAACCACTAGATACAGTCCAAGCAAAAGAGAAAATATTTCCCTTTCTTTTCTTCTTTTCCTTTTTGTCCAGTACAGATCAAAAAGTGTACTTTGCCTTATGAAGGTCACTCTTAAATGTCCAAAAATAACAGAATTAAGTATTTCAGTTCAGGTGACATCACTCTGTAAATCAACAACTTCTCCTTCCTCCCTGGCGTCCATTATGAAAGATTTGTAATTTTTTTCCTGCTTTTCCTCTGTTCTCCATTAGAAGAGTATGCAGAACAATAAAGAAGGGTTATTTGCAATGACTCTCATAGTCACTATCTCACCTCCTGGAAGTGAACTAACATAGGAGAGTTGGGAGGGAGGTGACCCAAGCTGGCCATCTTTGAAACACAGGACTTGATTGTTTAAAGGATTTTCATCAGGAAAAGCAACTCATGCTTAAAATCTCACTTGGTGTGTAACCCATCCCCACAACTCTTGCCATTTGGGCAGAACAAAGCCACATCATTACATCACACAGATCCATGTGCGAAGCACAGAACCGCATTTGAGAGGCATACTCTCTATCCATATGAGACAGCAGTCACAGCTACTTTTGTTCAACGCCCAGTGAGAGAAAGTGGGGCAGCACTGTACAGAACAAGACCTCAGGTGCTCACTGCCCAGAGCAGTTACACAGGGCACACAAGGCTCAGGTTCTGGGTTCTCTGCCTGTGCATGCTCTGACCCTCCCACAAGGGTGAGCACACTGCCATAGGGCATGCTCTGCCTCTCACTGAAGCTGTGACACTCTGGAGAATTGTAATTGTTAGCAGAAGTGTTCTGGTGAAATGGAGGGGAGGGAAAAAGCTCAGGGAAAAGGGGGAGGGAAATGAACACCAGGGGCTGTTACTAGAGAATTCACCTAGGACAGCAACAATCTCAACAGTTCTGTTGAGGCTTCTGTTCTCAAGATCACTTACCCATCTCTAAAAGTCTTGTCTGTGCAGATGCCCGTTTTAAGACAATTAAGCATCAAGAACTCCTTGTTCTGATCTTCACAGCAAAGTCTGGAATTCTACACCACTGTCAGAAACTAAGCATCGTTAAGCTGATGCAGTTACTAGTGCACCAATAATTACTCTTTGGCAGTGCTGCAAAATTCTAAATCTCGCTGAAGAAAGAAAATTAAAAACAGTCTCCTTAATCACTGCTTTAAACATATTCCACAACAACAAGTAGCTTACTAAGCTTACTAATAAGCCTTTAGCTCCCAAACCTGGCCCTTCTCTGCTTATGTAAGAGTTTATGGGCACAGGTAATACCGGAATTTGCCACACAACAGCAACTGAAAGAAGCAGTATAAAGCAGTCGCAGTATATCTTCCACAAATTAAAAAAAAGAATGACTATGTGGTTGTTCAAGCAGCTGGAAATATGCAAGTAACAGCCCTGATAGCCCTTTGCCAGTAGTGATTTATGTCACGGAGGCCAAAAACCTTTTTGCAGTCCTGTACCTGGCAAGGAAAAATGCTGTTTATCACCAGATGCCTCAGATGATTCCAGAAATAGTCTCTTTCCCATTGCTGCTCATTAGCAGCAGCTCTATGAATTGAAACAGATTTGGTTGAGAAAAACCTCTACAGGATGTTCTAAAAAGCTTAAACTGTTCCTTTAGGAAACAAACCAGCGCCCCAACCACCATCCACACAGACTGTGCCCTAACCGTATTCCACATAGGAATGCATTTGTTTCATCACTGAAAGCCCCGATAACAAGAACTGAAAGTCTGCCAGCCCACCTTAAGGCACAGATGTTCACATGTTACAGTAACTCGATTTCAATTCTACACATACTAGACCCAACCAATGTAGAGCAGATTTTTCAGTTTTTAATTCTACAAAGACCAGTGGTAAAAGGAAAAAAATGAACCCCTAATAAAACCAACATTTTCAGACTTAAAATGTGGTTTATATACACAGAAATTGCTTTATAAAAGAAGCACACTTTAAGAATGGAGAGACAAGTACAGGTCCATTAGTTTTGGACCTTATAGATAAGCAATGATTTTAAAATCTACCCAGCCTTCTTTAATTCAAAAGGATGTTTTCTAGGGCATTGTCTATGCATACATAGAATAAATAGTAAGGACAGATTTTTACTTTCATAGTCTGCTATGAACAAATCACTAAGAAAAAGGAGAAACTACTTCAATTATGATTCCCTAACTAGTTACAGGAATGATAAGTTTGGTCCAACTGCAACTTCATTCGTAAGGAAAACTCCAAGTCCCTAGAAGCAACTTACATCTATGGTAAATGCTGACACCGATCAGCCTTTAAAATTGCAAAATTTTTAAGTATTATCTCAATGAATATTTACACTTAGTTCTACATGATCATATCTACATTGTAGGGACAACAACTACAACAAAAAAAAAGGATGACCATGCACTGACCTTGTCTCTATAAACACGACTTTAAAGGCAAAAAACCCCAAACTGCATTAAACTGTTCTCTGCAAATACTGTAAAGACTATAACACATAATGCAAAAATGTGCACAGTTCTACACAGTTTTTAACCCACTGGAAAAAAAAAATTAGTTCCTTGATTGTAAGGCAACACCTAACTATTCCTCCCTTAATCCTTAATCAGGATTTTACTCAAACTGTGGAACTTCAGAGTTTCAGGTTAAGCCCATGGAATTTAATTTTGAAGATCTATGTAAATCCCAGATACAGTCCTCATTAAGGTATGCAGAAGCCATTGCAAAATACCTAAGCTCTAGTCCTCAAATTAGGCTGTCAAAAATTAAATTCATGTAGAATGGATAATAGAAGTGGGATGAGTACTCATGATTTATGCACAAAACACATGAATGAGCTTAGAACTCAGATAGCTATAGCGGTGCAACCAAAGGGATGTGGGAGTAGAACAGAAAAAAAATTTTGCTCCAAGTAATCAAACAGTAGGTCCCTCTAGAAAATTTAGAGAAACCAATGACATATACAAAAAACAAATGTTCTTATTTTTGGAACAAACACCTGGCAAGCAATAGAAGCGCTGATCATTTCAATTACATGACCTTTAGGCAAATATTTAAAAATATACCCTCAAAACTAAGACGGACTTATTTAAATTCCAGTGGTTTGATTTTACCTCATACATCAGTCAAAACATAGATCTTGCAATAGTTGCAACATATGACAAAAATCAAATGCTGAGGACAGAATAATTTGAGGTCAGACTTAATACTGCAGGATGAGAACTTAAGTTGGGTACTTAATACACACTATGAATTACGATGCAGATTGTCAGCACCACCACTGCAGCATTAAATTTTTTAAATTATACCTGAATGTTGTAATTACTTACACATGCAGCTATACATTAAACAGTTAGAAGTAAAGCAGCATCAATAAAAATCCTTTTTAGTAACACCAGATAATGAAGAGAACCTTCAAAACTCTTAAACTGCACATCTCTTCATAAACTGTAGGGTTATAGCTGGATACTGAGATGTACTTTTGCCAGCTGAGTAACACACAGTGTTTATTGCCAGTGAAGTCCAAGAGCATTACTAAGTTTCAAGAACATGGTAAAAAAGTAAATCACTGCTGCACATCAGTGCAGTCACATGTAGGAAAACAAATGGATGAGAAAAAAGGAAAAAAAATAGGGAGGAACAGTAGCAGCAAGGGAAGAATGAAGAATCTAAAAGGAATACAACAGTGACCTTCCAGGACTTTCATTTTATCATTCTGACAATGTCTGTCACATTTCTACACCAAGATTATACACCTTTAAAAATTATTATTTCACTATGAACAACATAAGGAAGCTTAACATGACTAAGTTTTTGGATGCTGGTCATGCTCAGAGAATAAAAAGTAACTTTAAAATTCTTGGAGGATGATATGAATAATTACCCATGCCAGTTCCAGCTGGTGCAATCTCTTTGGAGAAGATTTCTACAGCTTCTCTTTGTTTATGGTGTACAGCAAGCCAAATAACAGCTTCCCGAGGACCCTGCTTCAAAAAGGCTGAAATTAGATTAGCTTAGATGCAGAACACTGGTTAAATTCACAAAACTGAAAAACAACTGTACCTCAGCATTCAAGTGTAATCATTCCATGACTCATCCACCATCACTATAATTTGCTGTTAACTTCTCATTATCTTTATTTTGGAATACCATGGAATCAACTATTGGGTATTTCAAGTCATTAGGGCACTGTGCCTTTTCTGCAGTACTCTCCAAGAATCAAGTACTGTAACTAACAATACAATACTTGGCTTCACTGTCAGTGGAACTGGCAAACAAACTTTGCTCTTATTCTAAGTGCACTGAGAGTACTCTGGGGCCAAGTCAGAGCCAGGTTCACTTCACTTAGCATCAAGAAGGAAGCAGATCTGTCTACAGAAAAGAATTCAAACCTAATCCTTAGGAGAAAAATATGAGAACAGAACCTGTGAAAACCACCACGTTTTCAGAGAGAAGAGCAGATACTCCCTCTAAAGGTAAACCAAATCAGTACTGTACTCCCTACTCTAATCGAAACACCTGTCCTTGCAGATGAGCACTGTCTCTCCCTTCAAATTTTTTTCTCAAAAAATTTTATTTCCAGCCACTGAAGGATCTACCATTGGAATCAATACATAAAAAATATGCAGCCGTACAATAAACTCAACAAATGCACAATTTAAACATTCAGTGCTCCTAAAGCTATCACAAGATTCATTAAATTACTACAAATAATAATCAACTGGAAACATTCTTGGAAAAAAACGTATTCATGCAATTAACATCTGCTTTCTGGTTCTAAACAGTATGATATAATCAACATTCCGTTTCAGGTTCTATGTTTACCTCCTCACCTGCAAATGCAAGGTACAATGGTCTATAGAAATAAGCTGAACCCTGTTTTGAATGGATGAACCCAGTATCAAAACTGGGTATACAGGCTGAAGCCATTAATCTTACAGTATCAGAATTAAAACAAACAAATAAAAAAAACAGCAAAACAAAGTCTTAATAATGTCTTGGAAATCAACTGACAAAGGATTAGCTAACAGAGCACATACAGTTTTTATGTAGCAAACTCTAATGACTGATGTACTATTAATAAACAGCTTTTACAGGAAACACACCCCAGATTTCCAAACCATAAACTCACTGATGCTGTGTCACTCCTTCCTCCCTGACAGAGCAGGAGATATTAAAAATCAAACACCACTAAAATTGCTCAGTGTTGATTCAGGTCCCTTAGCTCACACTGGGCTGGTGCTGACAATGCAAGCTATCAGAGTGACAGCAACCACGTCAAGAGGCAGAAAAGTGAGAAAAAGAAGTGCTTGCCACTCTTTCCTATTTCTCAAGGATATTTTGTGTTGTCAGGAACAGTCAATATTCCACACAGCAGCTCAGACTACAGAATGCAGGCTTACCTAAGGCTGGGAGACAGTGATTTCACAGCTGCAAAGTGAAACCATTGCACAAGTTTGATAGATGTGCATGGGAAGTACTCAAGCCACTCCCTATATCTACACTGAGCTTCAAATACTGTTCAGTTTACCCTGTCTTGGTATTCACTTACGAATTAGCTTATTTGCTTCAAATTTAGGCGGTAGAACTTTCAAAGCAGGAACTATTTTCCTTATGTATTAATATACTGCCTAGCACAGTATGGCTCTGGTTTTAAGCATTATTATTTGTAACCCAAATAACTGGGCCTAATTTTGCATGGAAAGATATGGTAGAAAAGAGTGTTTAAGGGACTACATTACCTCCACCTGAAGCGCCAAGGGGTAAATGATTTCCTTGGGATTCTATGACTTTGTATTTTAAACGGAAAAGGAAACTCCACTCCCCAACCCTTTTTCTCAAGCTACCATGGCTGCTTTCCAGATGAAAGGTCCCCTGGCAAGTTTCTTCTAAAAAGCTGGAGGAAGTATGAAGGGAGAAGGCAATAGAGCGATTTCCTGTATTTCAGCCTTAGCTCTCACATCCTGTTTCAGGCATGTATGAGAAGCACATACAATGGTGATAACACTGTTTACTTTTAATATAAGACCTGGGAACTGAGGCTGGAAATACAGAAAGGACTACAAATACTCTCTTTCATTTAAAAATTTTATTTAATGTACTTTATAAGCAAGGCAAACTGAACAATCAGGAGGGAGTGCTTTTGCTCTCCACATGGGAAGTGCAATGCTCTTCTTATACACATCATCAACTTCGTACAATGATACAGAAAACTTCCTATATAACAATTCAATTAAAGAATATATTACAATGTGTAATGATAAGGAGTTGGTACAAACAGAACACAGGTTGAACATCTGGAACATCTGTTCCTATGTTTCAGAATTTTGATTCTGCACTCTTCATAAGACACTTAAAATTGCAGGTTTTATGGTCCTAAAATGAAAAAGACCACATTATAAAGCTCAGTCTTCAGGAAGCAACTCTTGCTGCTTTGCTGAAGGAAATTGAACCTCAAGCACTGAAACGAATAGCTGCAGATATAACCTGACCAATTTCTAAGAGCACTCAGTTTTACGAGTAACAAGTCTACTGTCCCTCTCTACATCACATTTTCATTTCCTTTAGATACAAACTGTTGGCTATTAAATGTCAGCACTTCTAAGAACAAACTCAGAATTGAGTTTTGCCACATGTACCTTAAGAGTTTTGCAAGACTGCCACTGACAAAGAAGAATTAAATGCTACTGTTTCAGAACAAACGAAACTGTCTAAATGTTTAAACTGCATCTAATTGAGGACATGATTTACAGTCTTTTTCCTTTAAAAAGGACTTTCTTTCTCTAGATTAAGAAAGCAGACCACAGATATCACAGCTGCAGTGGCTATGGCCATCATTCACATTCTTACATAGGTAGTCACAGTGCAGAATTACACAGCTGGAGATTATTTCTCAAGTAGTACTTACAGATAATGTTAAAGTTATGCAGGCAACAGTAATGCTGAGAATTCCTGACTGCAATATTTATAATGTTGTCTTTTAGCATTACATCTAATGCAATTTAAGTCTATGCCATAGAAGTTATTATAATAAGGTATTTCTTTAGGAGAACATCAGAACAGAGTACAACAAAATTTTTGTAAGATCTCATATCAGTGCCTCTGGAAGACACACTACTGCAAAGACCTTGTCAGTGTTAATTTTGTACATTAAGTAGTGACAGTGAGCTCTCTGCAACATGAAGGGGTGAAATTCCCAAGATGATAGTGACTTCCTTTAAAGTTGTGGAAAAGATAACAATATGGAAAGATTAAAAGAGGTCAGTAGAAGTTTAAGAACACTCCACTGCATACTTACACCATCTATATTTCTTCTAGCATGAAGTCCATATGTATCTTCAGACCCTAAAACCTGTATGTTAACTGCACTGTAATCTTCATACCCAAGATGACTGAAAATAAGACGAGTCCTGCAACAAATGATTTTTTTAATTAGGAAATTGTCTCAAAATTATTATCTCAAGTAGCACCGTGTGGTCCAGAGAGGTTAACTCTGTAAAGCAGCTATATAAAAGATTTTATCAGTTGAAAAATTGGAATTCTGTTAGGATATATTTTTTGCTTAGTGGAACAAGCAACATTTTTTTGCATTGATGGAACATTTTGTAGGCAGTGCTAATGTATCATTGTTGTCATAAATATAACCACAGCACCTGAAATAGTGAAGTAATGTACAGGACATGAATACAAAACACAATTTTTTAATTGCTGTAAAGAGATGGAAGGGAGTTCATCCATTATAAATGAGGTCACCTTTATTTTTGATGAGATAAAAAAAAATAAGACAGACAACCTCATTTAAGGTAACTAAATTTGCAAACTATGTCTGTACTAAGTTATTTTAAATTATTTATCTACAAACATTACAGTTACAGATACTACAGTTAAAAATACATTCTGTGGGTCATTTTTAGACCCTTCATGTGTTAGTAATGCAACAGAGAATCATGAAAATAAAAGGACACCAGAGACTATTTCAAAAAGGCTTCTTCACACACATATTGCCAAATCACTTCTGCTTTCAATAATGAATAAACAAGTAAGGAGAAGTACACAAGAAAGAAGCAAAAGAAGTTATCTTACAAGCTGCCAAAACTGCTCAATGTCTTAAGCCAACAACTGATTTGACCTGTGTAAATGAAGCACGCTAAATTTGTACACCTTTTTCTCCACTCGTTGTCACTAGACTACTGGACAAAACCTAGAACAGACTGAAAGATCGTGTCCTTAAAATGTTCTCGAGAGACCTGGACAGACTCAATCAATGGCCAAAAGACAACTGCAAGTTCATTCAGTAAGGGAAAGTGCTGGGTCCTGCACTTGGGTCACAGCAACCGCAGGCAGCACCACAGTCGGGGCGAGAGTGGCCTGAGAGCTGCTTGGCAGGAAGAGACTCTCCGGTGCTGGATGACAGCCAGATGAACGCGTGCCAGCGTCTGCCCAGGTGGCCAAGAAGGCCAGTGGCATCCTGGTCTGCATCAACAACAGTGCGGCCAGCAGGACCCGAGCAGTGATTGTCCTCCTGTACTCGGCACTGGTGAGGCTTCACCTCAAATCCTGGGTCCAGTTCTGGGCCCCTCACTTTAAAAAGAACATTGAGGTGCTGGAGCATGACCAGAGAAGGTCAGTAAGTCTTGTGAAAGGTCTAGAAAACAGGTCTTACAAGGAGTGGCCGTGGGAGCTGGGGTTGTTTAGCCTAGAAAGAGGAGGCTCAGGAAGGACCTCATCACACTCTAACAACCACATGAAAGGCGGGTGTACTGAGGACAAGGCCAGTTCTTTCTACTGCCCGCAGTGAAAGGACCAGAGGAAATGGCCTTAAGCTGAGACGGGGGAGATCCAGATTAGGTACCAGAAAAGATTTCCACTGTTCAGGCTGTCAGGCATTGGAACAGGCTTCCCAAGGAGATGGTGGAGTAGCCACTCCTGGAGGTGTTTAAGAGGTGTCTGGTTCTGGCACTGGGTGATGTGATTTAGGGATTATAGTGATGGAGTTGGGTTGATGGCTGGACTTGCTGCTCTTAAAGGTCTCTTCCAACCTTGACAATTTTATGATTTTATGAACAGAAATTGGTAAAAAGACTGACAGCAATGTTTCCGAAAGAGTTATAGTTGCTGATAGAGCATTCTTTGAGAGGAACAGCTCATCAGAACAGCTTAATTCTTATCCCCTATCTGGGCTGACATATACCAATCTTTTCATGTGTCAAAGAAACAATTCCACATATTAAGCTGTTTAAGACTACATTTGAGATGGATAATATGTTTTTGTATATTGTAATTTTCAAAACAGAGAACTTGCCCACAGGCATGCCTAATGGCCTAGAGGCTTCTTATCACACCAGTTAATCAGCCTTCAACTACCTCGCATCAGCTTTCCTCTGGTGATTGTTTAAGATAGCACAGTAAAGAGGCTGAAATTATTTTCTAGATGTCACAGAGACAGCAGCAGCACCACTATCTGTTTCAATCAAAGATTCATATAGTCCAGTCTGAAATAACATCCAAGAGCAAACATGAAATGGAAAACACACCATTCTATTTTTTTTTCCTGAAATAATCACCTAGCTTCCAGAGAGATGGCTTTTCAGAGGTTCTGAGTCTCCGAGTCTTTGTATTTAACATTTCCTGAAGGGTTTTTCCATACTTTGATTTTCTCAATAGCTCTTGGACACAAGCTTTTAGCATTTGCAATTACACAGCCCCTCTCAGTCTGCTCTCATCTGCCATACCTCTTGAGGGAAATCAGACAACTCCTCCTTCACCACTGTGCTACACATAGGCATGTCAACAATCACTCCAAGTTCACAGTAAACCTTTGATTTCTGACTTTCTAAGTGTAGTTTCTGCATGGGTCTACAACATGATGGGGAGGAAGCTTTATATAAAACATGGCACAAGGAAATAGATCTCTTAACTAGAAAGACTGGAGCTACTGGAGTAAGCACTAAGAGATTCCTGACATGGAATTATATTTAAAAGGAATCCCTCCCTGCCAAAATATACTGGCATGACAATACAACTGGAAGTTTATCACCCTGTCCTGGAATTGCAACTCTGTTCTAGCAAAAAAAGAAAAAACAATCACTGGGTCACATTTTAGAAGGTAGTAAAATAATTGGGTTGTAAACACAAACTCAGTAAACTTCCTACATTTCATATCAGTGTCTTTTCATAAAGAAGTTCTGTGAAAGTTGCTGAAAACTAGTTTCACATGAGTTTATCTCTGGCATTTAATAAAATTTAATCTCAATCACAGCTTGTTCCTCCCTAACTTGGGTTTCTCTCCAGCCATATATTTTCAAATGTTTCTGGCACTTTTTCCACTCTGTCAAACGCAACTGAAGTGCAGTTGTATACTGAAAACAGGTTTCTTGAAAAGGCTACTTAGGTCTTGAAATGTCATCCCAGTAGGAAAACTATAATTTTCTAGGATTCTTACAAGGTTAGTAATGTTGCCATCATGTGTCACTGTTCTATTTTCATCACCTCTGGAAAGAGGAAAAAAAAAAAAAAAAAAGCCAGAATCCCTTCCAAGACTCAAATACCAACCTTTGCAGAATAGCTTCTGCAGTGCGTTTTGCTTTTTGTACTGCCTTTGGGCCTCCCACTGGACAGACAGCAGTAGCTCTGAAGCCATCAAGATAAGTGGCATTTACCTAATGACAAAGGGATTATGAAGTTACATGGAATTCAGCACTGACAGGCTATAAATGCCCTCGGGCAATCACTATCTATACAAATATACACTTTTTAAACGAAGTAACAGGTTTTTATGTATCAAAGAAGGTTTGCCTTTTCAAATTTTCCACCTCTTTCTTTTTACTCTTGGGGCAGAGAAGATGAGGATAGTTCTATGTTTTAGCATTTTCACCAAAATCTAAGACTTTGTAAATCAAAATATATCTTTCACCCCATAAAATAAAGTAATACCTTATAAAATGCTGAAGGAGGCAATCCTTTTGCTCCACAAACTTTCACTGCTCCACCATCAAAACCTATAGTGGTTAAAAATCAGTATTTCAGCTTCCTCAATATAACTAAAAAGACATTCTTTTGTGATACATATTAATCAAATGCACTTTTTATTAAAAGCAAATCAGTGATAGCTGTACTGCAGCAGAAGAGAGAACCTTTCAGAGAACAGTAGTTTCTGCCTTAGGAAGAACAGCAGCAAACTGGTGACTGAATTTATGACTTCCATGAGCCTTTTAAAAAGGGCGATTGAAATGTTTATTCATGCACTTAAAAAATACTTAACAAAGAAAGCAGCCTTAGGACATTAGACTCAATAGTTATTTTCCTCTTAATGTCTAGTTATTGCACACACACACACAGAGTGTACAATTTACTGCAGCTGGCTGGAGTGGACTGTAGTCCCTCACTTGGTAAAGAATCAGAACAAGGTGAGAAACCAGTGAGACCTATTGGCTGAGAGCTTAGTAAGTGAAGGGTAACTTAATTTAAGCTTTCTTGTCAATACCAGAAACAGTCTATTCTGAATATATGCTCCGGGGCAACAACCGTGTTCAGTGTAAGAACTGTTAAGAACAAATGGAGAAAATTGCTGTGATGGCATCAAGGTTCAAGCTTGAGCTGGAGAAAATCAGTAGGTGCTACTGCTAGAAAATCAGCAGTGCAGGATCGGCACCTCACGTTTGAGAGGCAGAATTATAGTGTAGTTCACCTGTGTCTAACCCGTGTTTGCAAATATTTAATATTAAGTTCAAAGCTTTACACAAATACTCTGAAAAGATCAGATCAGAATGTATCTAAAAAAGTAAATGTCACTAGTACAAATTTTATACACCAATGAAATAACATCATCACTCTCTCTCAAGACTGACATGAGGTTAATTTAACTGCCTCAATATAGAGCTACATTCCTCCATTCAGGGTGAAGATCTGGAAAAGTTTTATGTTCCAGGTGAAAGCATAATACAAAGAAAAAAAATACCACAAAAGCAAATGCATAGCATCCACTGACAAAAAGAAAACAAGCATCTCTCAGCTCAAACATTTCAAGTAATCCAGCAGGACAATAAAACTGGCAACATAAACAGCAAAATTAGATAGCTTGCCTGTTTTTACTGGTCTACGTGTCAAAGTACTTCAAACTAAAATATTTAAGCAATCTGCCCATTTTCCATCTGTTATATTTCTAAGAGGACTAACTGAAAGTTCATGTGAAAGTTCATTTTAAGTTCAAACATGTCATATCAGGTCATTTGCAAGCTAAAAGTTCATAGGAAGGTTAGGGTTTCTTTCTTTAAAAAGAAAAAGTCTAGGGGCTAAGAGCAGCAAGCTGGCCTTATCAGACTGCCGTATGGTTATGTTGCATGAGCAGAAGATTCACTGTACCATGTTATGGTATTTTATTACTCAAGCAAAATGCTTTTTATGTTACCACATTTTCAGTTGTATCCCACTAAGTTTTTAACTTGAGATTTTGATTGTTCTAAGCTTTAGAAAGACACTTGGCATTCTGTCACAAGTCAGTTCCATTAGAAGGAAAAAAATATAATACAGATGCAGTAAGAAGCAAACTTTAGATGACAACAGAAAATTTTTTTCAAGCTGTCTTACTCAAATTACAGCTCTTCGAATCTGTTAAGCCTGGGGTTTTTTTTGTTCTCCTTTTGAAGCTAAATCCTGAACATACATTATATCCATCTTTAGTCTACTACCTTTAAGTGTTTTGAAGATCGCAAATGGGCTTTTTAAAAAAAAGATTCTCTGGTGGAAATCCTGTACCTAAATCATGCTTCTACCACTTACTGTGATCCACATAAATGTCTAAAAAAACCACCATTACCAAGTAGTGCTTTGAAAGACACAGCCTTTCAATGTTACCAACACTTCAAACTAAGTAAAACTAAGTAAAAACATGTACAAATTTTTTTTTTTGAGAAAAGGAATTTAGCTGCAGTTTAAAAAAACCTGAAATCATAGTGAAGCTGTCTCAATGTTGTTCACACTGAATACACAGTTTAAGGACTTGACAGGTGCATGGCATGCATTAAAAAGTAAAGCAAAAGGAGTAGTGATAAAAAATATATTAGTCAGCCAGCAAGATAGGTAAGATTATGTTTCAAATTTCTAAAGCAATTTCTAGCAGAAGTCCTTGAAAGCATCAGTTGAATACAGAACAACTCTAGGGAACTGATTTAACAATAAATATGCAGACACTACATGGAAATTAAAGTAGCTGCTTTTGTTTGGTAACACATTTCATTGGCACAGATATCTTTACATGAGAGAGGACTAACCTGGAATTTCGGTGATGGAAACCTGGGAAAAGTCACATGTAACGTCCGGTAAAAGATAACGCTGAGGATTGCCCAATTCATACACCAACTGTTCAGCAACAGTGCCAAAAGAGATTAGTCCCCCTGTGTCTGGTGGTTTGGAAAGAATAAAGTCTCCTTCAGAGGAACATTCTACAATGGGAAAGCCTATGTTGTGCCTAGAATGTGAAAAACATTAAGAAAAAACCCCATAAACACAAAGTAAAAATGAAAAGAAATATCAACTACACACCAGAATTTTATAGTAATGGCCAATTAAGTAAAACTTGTCAGGAGTTATGATTTATCTGGCTGTTTCTACAAAAACATGCACTAAAAAAAAAGCCCTGAACAAAGTGCTCAACTGAAATAATACAAGTCTATTAGTTGTCTATTGTCTGGTGAAGAAATACAGATATAACAAGAGATACCACCTGCAAACATGGATGTAGGGAAGGGAATGCAGAAGGACACTAACAGGAACAGCTCAAGTAAAAAGAAGCTGAAAGAGTTAGAGGACTATAATTAAAGACATAAATTTGGAGTAAAATAAACAATGGTTGATTGACAGTGAAGACATCTAAATGCATCTTGCACTCTGGATTTGCAGAGGCAGTCAAAGCAGAAAGAACAAACTGTCCTGGGAACCTCAGAGATGAAGGGCAGTAGGTAACAGGAATAATCACACCTACAAAGGATAATTTCACATGTTAATAAATTATACACACAAAAGTCATGATTTGAAAACAGAAAGACGTACAAAAATTAAGATCTTCAGCACACAGAAGACAGAACTAATAGCAAATTATAAGGCACAACAAAAATAAAAGCAGTGAAATTATGGACATGTTCATAAATTAAAATACTCTCCTTCCTCCTCACATTCTCATAAGCAAAATAAACAAAAAGTGATCAAATAACTCATAATAAGAGGCACATACTGGTCATTATAGCAGCAGGGCAGAATTTTTAGGATTATGTGGGCAAGATCAAGACATCTGCTTTTCTAGCTGGAAGGCTTTCACTTATTTACAGAGAACTTGAGCAAAACTAACAACTTAAAACTTCTCAGAAGTACCTGAGAATGAGAATAACAGTGCCAAGATTCTTCTTAAAAGGCTGCCTGTCTCCCATCCCCCTCACAGGAAGTCTGAAATTTGAACAAGTGTCCCACAAACATAAAATGAACACAAAAAGAGGAGTTAAGGAGATATAGTTCCTTGCAAAAGCTGAACTGCTCTAAAAAGGTCATAATAATGAAAGGTGATGAACTTTACCACACTCATTAAAGCCAATGACCTTCAGGTCTTTCATACAAACTAAAACCAGTCTTATCCCTCAATTAAATTATTTTTTTGGATGGCAGTGGTAACAATGTGCTGAACATACAACTGAACTGGTTATCAGCAAAGGTTACATGAACACAGTTTGTATAACATAAATCCACAGTCTGGAAGAAAGTAAGCAAAAATACCACTGAACTCTTAAAGGACATTTGTAAAAGTTCATGAGAGTTTGAGCAGATTCCTTATCATCGAGAATATTCAAACATAACTCCATTATTTTTAAAAAGGATTAAGACGCAAGATCTGTTACCAGAGATCAGCAACTTTTTAACACTTACAGCAGACAAACTTGAAGAGTATGGTAGCTGGAAAAGCCCACATCAAATCAGTAAAGATAATACTTCATTTGACTGGTCTTTGAAACTATTTACACCACTAAACAGATATAGGAAACAAAAAAAAAAAAGCCCACCCTGGTGAACACAAAGAAATTAATGGAATCAAAAATTTTATACACAGGCTACTCAAGGG
>WBMY01010916.1:75264-167163 GCA_013397315.1 Donacobius atricapilla
GGGGGGTGGTTTGAGGGGGAGAGAGAAAAGATGGTAGTAGGAAGTATGTAGTATCCAAAATTTTAAAGTGTGACATAGAAAAAAACAACACCCAAAACCCCCCTGAATTCTTAGTCTTGAACATTATGGTAACAGCCTAACATGTAATTATCCCAACTTTCGATGCAAGGAGATGCACAGAGGAAGCATCATGATTTGGCCAGTGTAACAAAGCAGCATCAGTGACTGAACAAGACTAGAATTAAGAAGCTTTTGCCCTCTCAGTGCCATGTTTGCGTGCTTGACCCTACCACCTGTCTATACTAAGGCAACAGCACGAAGCGCCCAGCTAGCAGGCTCAATGGAGGTTATTCAGATCACATACCCAGAAGAGATACCACTCCCATGAAGACAGATCACCCAGAGCAGTCCATCCCTGCACGGACAGCCAGTGTCCCTGCTGCAGCCCGCTCTGATCTGTCATCAGCACATGCAACTCTTACAGTACTCCCCAGCCATCTCTGTTTTGAACGAAGAAGTAAACTGTAGATACTCAACTTCCTACTCTGAACCACTGAGTCTACTAACATTGATTCAACTTCATTTTGCCCAGCTTCCCTCTTCCACCCTCAAAACCCCAAACCATAAAAAAACAGAACCCAAATACAATAGTGAGACAAAGTGAGAAATTTCACCCCCTAATATGGTCAAATATTGTTCTCCCTCAGGGTACGCTGCCCCTCAATGAACTTTTCTGTATGGTCAGTTAGTTGCAGAAGATGTGTGTTCCCTCAGGTTACGCCAGCTCTGAAAGCTTCCCTCACTTTTTTAACAATTCACAACATAGAATCCAGGGGCTTCTTACCCAGATCATTGCATCTCTACCTGTATTGTAACTGGATGACTGGGAAAATATAAATATCCAGTACTATATTGTAGCAGATGGCAGCAATAACCCATATTAACATACACACACTTAAGACAAAAACGGATTCTGTAAATTGCTAAAAGACATTACTTAAAACTAATTTTACCTTGGAAATAAACTGCTCTGTCACTCCTATAATACAGTCAAATTACAGCTACTTAAATGTGGCATAAAAAACTCTTTAGCAGCAGTAGCTGCCTGGCTTAGGTATACCACAGTGAGTATAGTCAAACCATCACCTTGACCAGCACTTCCACTTTTAAAATAGGGACTCTTCACCTGATTCACTTGTAGGTTTTGCTGAATGACTACACACCATATGACCCCTGCTCTGTGGGGAACTTGCCAACTTTAGCCTGTCCACCCATAGCCAAGCTGTACTTTTGTACAGTGTAGTAGGGGAGTAACAAGAGAACTATGAACCTTAGTAGCAACTACAGTCATGGCATCCAAAGGTACCATAGCTAAGTGGCATCCTTCAACAACAAAAGAATTTCATCGTTTAAGTGACAAAATCCCTATGTAGGATGAGGCAGTAGCAAGCAATGCAAACAATTCCAAAAGGGAATGAATATAACTAATTCTAATTAAATTATATAAATTAATAAAATACAGAACTAGAGATAAATATCAACTACTATTTTTTAAGCATTAAAGCAATTCTTTTAGCTCAGGGTCAATATACACAAGTAATACACATCAGTTTGTGAGGGGAGATGACAACTACCGTTCTTTAATCCAAAAGGTCCATTTCAGGTTGCATGTTCACTACTTACTTATTATACTATATTATATATAAATGTATACATAATATACACATTAATAAACCAGAGCACTGAATGAGACCAAGCTAATATTACACCTCAGAAAAACCCTCCAAGCTGGGCCTAGATGGGAGTTAACAGTTAAAGCAGGCCATAGTGAAGACCTACTGCACACGAAGGAGTAACCAAGTTACAAAACCTGAAGCCATCATCTCATCAATCTACTCTTAAAGCAACCAAGAATCTGAGTCTCTTGTCAAGTTCTCTGCCTGCCAACAACTTACTCTTGGATTAATTTTTTCCACATAAAATGGTTTTTCTTCAGCTTTGGCTCTCAGAAATGTTAGTTTATGGGCATGTCATGGGTGATAAATTGAGCTGTCTAAGCAGGGATCTCCTCCCTGTCTATTCTGGGACACTATTCAGAAGGCTCTGAGGAGTCATCAAGACAAACTTCCTTGTTTTGCCATGTTTCTTACACCATTTGAATTACAAGAAAAGCAAAACCCATGACCAGTACTTTGGCTCAGGAAGAGAGACGTTACTTGAGACAGAACACGTATTTCTCCCCTCAAAAGTGTCAAATCCCTCAAGTATCTCAATTCTAGCCACTACTGCTCCATCAAGATTACTGGCAACAGAAGATGCAACAGTGAGTACATTCACTTGCAGGTGAAGTTGTTGCAAGAATGAAAACAAAACCCCACAGCAAGGCATGTGATGTGGAAGTGACTCAGAATCCAAGTAAGCTGCAGTATGAACTTTTAGCTTTACAGCTAATGCAGTCTCTTGGGACGTGACTTGGCAAACATCACATCAAGGAGAGCTCTAAGCCAAGCTTCTCAACTCCTTAGGCATGTATTTTAACCAGAATGCTATTAAGCAAAAAGCAGAAGCTCCCATCACTTCTAGCAGTGTTTTGACAACAGGTTCAAAACTGGTAATACATCAGCCAAAATCAGCACAAACTTATACAGTAAAGATATAAGCATCTCTTTACATGTAGGTACCAAAATGTTTCCTAACATGCAATTCTGCTTTAGGCAAGACTTGCATCACTTATCCCCTCTGACTAGGGCATCTCAGACTATGTCTAGTACCTCAACTTTTAATGGCCAGACAATTTCAGGCTAAACAGACCAGCTGCCTGGTGTTTTCAGCTGCCTGGAATAGATGGTGCTACAGAGAAAAAAAACATTCCACGCTGCTGAATGGGACTTGCATGCTGGATTTTGTTCTAGTCCCAAATTAAGAAATCTGGATCCAGCCCTTAAGAGACTACAGCTATTGACTTACCCTTTTGGTCATCCCAGGCCAGAGGATTATGCAGTCTCAACCATTGCACACTCTTGGCTTAGGGCTAAATGTCAGTGTTTATCATCACCTCAAAATGATTACTCTACTGATCAGCCTTAATTTATTCTCTCCTGCATGTCAAAACAAAACAAAACAATGTACTATCACCCACTGGCACCAAGTAACAGCAAGAAACAGCAATGTCTGGGGACGAATGAAATTAAATAGAGAGCTGTGAATTATCAGTGTTCATTTTCACACATGGCATGAATTCCCCACTGGAAGCTATGCAATAGACATTAAATAGGGAGCAATGATGTATTATCATTTCTGCTGGCGATCTGCTGATGTGTATTACTATACAAATAACAGAAAAGGATTAAGGGCCTTTTTTGATAACACTAACTTAAAATCAGCATTTAAGAATGCACATTACTCTCCCATAGACTATGAACTAATGGTTCCTTGCACTTTCTCTGCTAAACATCAGAGAATCCACACAAGAGAAGAGTCAAGCAGCCACCTTCTCACTGGAAAAATAAACAGCACCTATACCCTCTACCTGTCTGCCTTCATGAAAACTGGACAAAATCTTACAGCTTCAAGATTCCCACCTTTAAGTCAAATGCATTTAGGAGATACCTCTAGTACAAATCCTAGTGCCTTAAGTCAATACACAGAAAGCAAGTAAGTTTGGCTGCTATCAGCTAAATAACTTGGAGAGTCACATGCTTGAACATGCACTTCACTTTTACACTAAAAACTTAGTTTAGGGAGACAACGAAGAAGATGAAAGAATAGCTTAGGTTATATTAAATAACCATTAAATGGCCACAATATATGCCCACAAATATTCCTGAGATGTGAAGCACCCTTTTGCACTGGAATTAAGTTCCCAGAAGTATCTGCATCAAATATTTCAAGAAAATTAAAAACAAACACCGCCCCCCCCCAAAAAAAAAACAAAAAACCAAACCAAACAAACAAACAAAAAACCCCACCAACTAAACTATGTTGGATGAATGAAGTAGATTGAATCCAGGCCCTCAATACGCACTGAGACATGATAGTATATGCACTGAACTTAAGCTCTAACTTGCCTGGCTTCATTTAGATTAATTAAAGTACTCTCGTTTACAGAGTCCATTCTTTTTGCTTATGCATAAACAATAGACAGATAAGATTTATAAATCTGAACTGTTGCAAATTCTTTGGGTTTTGTTTACAAGTTCGAAAAAATCATACCCATCAGTCCTTCTCATACAGAAGAGCCAAGTGGACTGCTGTTCTTGGGGAGGAAAAAAACCCCAAAGACAAAAAAATGACCCCAGTCAAAGGCTAACCAAGCTCACCCTCTGCAGTAAGGTGTGAGGAGGAGAGAGGCTGCCCTCCAGTGTTCAGTTACCAGACATCAGTAAGTGCAAGGGATAGGTTTTCTGCTCTTGGCTGCACAAATGCACTCATGGAGTGGGAAACTCATATGTGAAAGGCACATTAATGTTAAACACAGTTTAACTTGGCTTCCTCCCCCTCCTATCTAGATTTAGTTGGGCTGATTTAAATTTACATTAGGAACCACAGACACAATGATTCATTGAGATCTAAATTACGCACTTACTTTCAGGAGATGGCTAAAAATGTAGTTTTTCCTAAATGCAGGCGAAATCATTAATAGACACAGCCAAGTAACTTCTGCAAAAACTGTCAGAGCTCTGTTGACCTATTTGCAATATAGCTAGTGTTAGCAGCTGCAGGTATAGCATGTTATGGTCACCACTGATACTAAGGTACAATGTTATTATTGTGCATTATTATGAATGCATTACCTGCATGCACTGAAAACAGATTCAGACTGTCTAAACAACAAAAACCTCATGCCACCAAGTTTCTTTAAACTAAGGAGAGAACTAAACTGTTAAACGGAAAACACATTTTTCTGCATCCCAAGAGCTTTCATAGTATTTGCCCTCCATGCTTTTTGGCCTAAATATAGCAAACTACTATTTATCAGGAAACAAAAACGTATCCAAATAATCTTCTCCCTGCCTTCCTTCTCCCCACATGCTAAATGGATGTGCTGGATCACAACATCACTCCAGTTAGTCAAGTGGATCTCCATTCTACATCTCAAAACTTAAAATCAAAACTCACACATTATTCTGGTTATGACTGCTTTTAGCAGCTTATCATAACAGGCTGATGTGTCACATTATTTTATTTCAAGAATTTCACCGATTACATGTCTAAGACTCAAAATTTGCCAACAAACTGACTAGTTTCAAGGCACCATGATCAATTCTTGAGCAGACTTAAACTGAAGGTAAATAAATAACAGTTAAATTAGCACAAATACAGTCATATATGGTTTCAGAGTATGTACGCATATCAATGGGGACAAGGTAACAGAGCAGTATCAGGTGTTAAACTTCTATGTCCTTTAACAGAGATTAAGCTGAGCACCAGCCAGCTCTAAGGCACAAATCTGCTATGATTTTAGACAAAGTTCTGTGATTTTACAGACACAAAACTATTAATTATGCATGCATATTCAAGTATGTAAACTCATCTGTAAAATTAACTAGTCCCACTCCAATAGCTCACAACTTAATATATTCAAGCTTCCTTTCTTTTTTTAAAGGCAGATTAATACTCCTTACATAAAAATCCTTGAAAACAAAGATGTATCAAACATTTTAGTAAGAAAATTAGTATTCTGTTTCTTCGTTTTAATTCTTTTATAAAGCAGTGTCTTCTGGAGTCACAGTTACAGAAGATTCTAAGAAGTTTCACGCTACTGCATAATTAAATTATTGGGAGAGACATGAGAACAGAAATTAAAAATTTCCAAACCAGATAGAGTGACTTGTTACTTAGAAACTCACTTCTTTGATTTCCCATGGAATACAACAGTGAAGAGTGAGTGCAGTTTGGTCAGTAGCCTTCCAGTAGGTGAGAAGAAATGTCCGATCCTGTTTGTTTCAATGCCATACATGCATTCACCTTTCATCAGCAGCGCTCAGGAACCCAGAAAAGCAGCACATATCTTTTTTAGCATCACAATCTGAATCAGAAGCAGTCACTACAAGGAGAAGAAAAAATCCAGGCAGCCCTATGGCTCTTCAGACAGCAGAGCACAGTCCTGCTGGTTCATTCACCTGGACCAGAGTCAGCTTGGGAGCAGGGAAACAATTAAAGCACTCTTCTCTCCTGCATCTCCCAGCAAAAAGTTTCAGCCCTTTCAGCCGTTTCCTCCATCACATAAAAGATGAGCTGCCTTTCTCATGATACACCACAGGACAAGATTCCTCCCTCCTCATCCCAAGAAATACAGAAGTAACTGCAGCCAGAACTCTGCAGAAATGTGTTTCCCAACTACTTTTAAACTACTCTTAAAAACAGGTTGGTAAAAAGCAGGCTCCCTCAGCAGGCAGAATGGCATACCTACATGTAACTCTAATTCAATCGTTCTGAACACAAGATACACACAGAACTTTTTGGAAGAACTGACCATCCAACACATTTGTGTTCATCAGGTTATTCAGCAGGACTGAACCACGGCATACATTCATCCCTACCAAGGTAAATTATGTGAAATCTTTGACTGACCACCAAGCCTCTCTGATCTAACTGAAGACTACTGTAACACCATCCAAAATATCAATGTCTTTTCCAATACAACCATACATGAAAGCCAATAATATTTTTTTTCAAAAAGCAGAGGATACTGAAGGAAACAGAAAAAAATAATTTAAAAGGGAAAAAAATCATCAAAGAGCTGATTTTTTTTTCAAAATCTGCTGAAGTTAACGAAAGAAAGACTCTGTCTGACCAAAAATGAAAACTTCAAAAGGGCAAACAGAACGGGTAGAAAAGTAACATTGAGGTGGGAAATTATCAAGAGGCACATATTATGTCCTCAAAAAGAAAAAGGCAGAAACAATTTTCACAACACACATATAAGCAGAAAACCTCATCTTTGGTCCACTATAAACATGCATGCTGATATCAAGTTTACCTACCAGTCTGGTACTGTGTGCCAGTCAGTGAATATTCCACCTGTACACTGAGCACCACATTCAATGAGATGACCTGCAAGACTGGGAAAATGGCATTAAAGTAACTAAGTGAAATGCAAAATCAATTTTGCAAAACCAGCTTTAAAATACAATGGAAACAGAGACAAATAACAGAACATGCTATTTTCCTCCATAAGTAGCTAACACAATTATGAATTATACATTAAGCATAACAAGGGATCCTGAAAGATGAATAGAGTGATTAAAGGACTAACTTTTACAAGAAGAATTTTCCTACAAAAAGTGAATACCTAGATTACCTCACACTTAAAACCAAGTTTCCTTAGTCATTTCAAATCTTGACCTGAATTCAGTATCTTAGCAGTCTGCACCGTAACTAAATAAAGACCATTTTTAAATGAAGAGAGAGAAAATCTCACCTCCAGTGTGAAGGATACAGTGTATTATGATTATGTATTACTATTTTCAAATTTTGATTGTGATAGTCCATAAATATTCAGCAGAATTATGGGGAAAATCTTCATGTCTATCATCTTGAACTCAGTGGAGCCTGAATTAATTTCTCTCCACGTTTTTTTCTCAAGCAGAGGTTCAAGAACACTAACACTAGAGTGTGTTCAGGCTAAATAATCACTCTTTTACGAGGACTTCAATTCAGATACATGATGCACAATGTTAAATTAGATGGCATAATTCTACCCCTTTCTGAATCAGATATCTAACCTTAGGACTACAACAAGGATTTGTAAATGGGAGCACTGACACTGAGCTTCAACAAAACCATACCAGGATGCTGCCTTCTGACCAAACCTGCTTTTGTGCATCTTTCAGAGTAAGCCCTGCAACCACTCCAACTATCAACAGTGAAAGCCAAACAGAAAAACCTGGGACTCAGTGGCCTGTACTATAAGATTTCATCTCTCGACACAAAGAGCAAGAGAAAGTTAAGCTGTTACATAAAATCTTTCAACCCTTTCCTCCTTTTCTTATTTTAAGCTGGTTCCAGAATGAAGTTTCTGTAATATCAATTCCAAGTGAAAGTAGTAAGTGAGCCTTGAAAAAGAACTCAAAGCCTAACAAAAACATAAAAATAAATCAATGCAATGATAATAGGAAAAATTAGTATGTGCTGAAAAAGTTGGTATCTTGGCATCATGATATGAAATACAGATTTACCCCATTTCTTCTTGTATCATTTACCTTCCTGCAGCTAGCAAGTCATAGTCATCCCTATTCCAGCCAAACTAGAAGGAAAAAAAATATTTTAAACACGTAGGTTTCATACAATACAAAAAACTGCACAAAGTATGTTCTTTGCTTTGAATAGCAATGCATTGGATATATTTTAAATCCAAATAACAGTAATTGGCAGGCACTGTACATGGATTTGAGTTCCTCTACAGCAAATTAGCAAAAAAACCTCTGACACATTTCAGTTTTCCTCCTACTGATACACCTCAACAAATCTAAACTCTGAAAGTCATACTCTCTTCAAAAGAAACTGCGAGTGCAACATCTGTATTACTTAAAACCTGCACAGCCTACAGGTTTAAAAGTACAGCACGTATCTAGTGTCACCTGGACAAACTACTATGTGTCTTCAACTTTTGCAAATTATCAGTTCTTGGAGTACTACCAGTCACCCTCAAAAACTTGAAGTATGCTTTCTGTTTAACTGGAAATTCTAACTACAATCTTTTCCCTGAGTTCAACCTGCAATGAATGCAGTAATTGCTTATTTAGCACTTTGCAGAAATCTTAACCCTTTCTAAATAAATTAGATAAAGTCTCCCTGGAGTAGGTAATATACACTGACAGTTGTTATTCTGATAATTTAAAGAATTAGGAATAAAATAAGAAGTCGTAATAGAAATTATAAATGAAAAATTAATTAGGCAATGTCTGACATGCATGAAGTCAAAGGAGTATGATGTCTCAAAGCATGTTTTTTAACTAGATGCATACCCTCCTATTTTTTTAAAATATGCAACAAAAGAAAGCTTCTATATTTCACCACGTGTGATCCTTCATAAAATGAAAACCTATTACAAGCACTTCAGCAAACTCCATACCATGCTTGTATAATTTTTTGAATTTCAAGGAATTGCAGAAATGCTGCATTGAAACTTGACTACTTTTAACAAAACTGCTTACCCACTGAACAAAAAAGCCCAGTGTTTTGAACCACCTCACATGCTACCCCCCAGCCAGACTGAGCTCTACTGTCGACACCTTGTGGTGAAGAAAAATATGTCTGCACACAAAACTTTGCAGAAAGGCAAGGGAAAAAAAACCAAAACAATGTTAACAGTGAAACACTGGTGAAAGGGGCTAGGATTCCTAGATTTCATCTGTGCTTTCCAGCTTAATGGTATACAAGTTAACAAATATCCCTGCTATCAATTTAGGAGAAGCAGAAGCTGACAGCTTTTCATGCATGTAAAAAAAAATACAGATGCTCATTATTTTTAATTTAGTAACTACATTTTCATAAGGAACAAAAATTGTCAGACAATGGACTGCTGAATATTCACTCACATATATTCATTATCATTCAGAAATTATCTAGTACTTACAGAATGAATGAGTGGTCCTAACACAATCCCACTGTCAACGCATCTGCCTGTCACAACAATATCAGCTCCGAGGTCTAGAGCTCTGCTTATCGGTCTTGCACTACAAACAACAAAACGCAGCAAGTACTGTCAACTTTTAAAGCATCACTTAAAAACAGTTCCCTGACACATACAGGTTAAAAATCACTTAATTGCCTAGGAAATTAATAAAATCTACTTTAACGACCACCTTGTCATTAAGTATGTACATCAAGTATTTCAAAAAGCAAACATCAGGGCACTATCAAATTCAGGTACATAAATAACATAACTGAAACACTTCTCTTAGTGTCTCTGGAAACTTTCTTGAGCAAAATGCGGAGAGGGACACTTCTATCATCAACTATAGAAAAGAGTGTTATTCAGAGATTCACTAACCATTTAATTTGTAGGTGAGTGTATAAAGATGGACATTCTTCATGGATAAAGCCTGGTGACTTAGCCCTCCAATTTTAAACCTTTCAGGTCAATTACTTAAGTGATTTAAGAATTTGCAGTATTGTCCAACTTCAAGAGCACTGTGCAAGAACAGGATCACCAGGATCATCAACTGGAAGTGATGCATGTGACCATTGTCTCATTTCTCAGTCCTTCCCCTTTACTAGACCTGATTAACATTGATTCATCTGAAGTGGATGGTGACAACAAATATGTGACTTCACAAAGAGGTAGCTACAATACCTGCATTCAGAGATTTAACCCCAAGTACAGCAACGGAGTGGAGATCTTTCAGAACAAGTGACCACCCTGAGAAACTGGTTCCCAAAATTTCAAGAGTACAAAGCCTGACACAGAGTACAGTGCAACATAACAGAACCTCCTACGGCACTCTGACTACATCCCAGTACTTGAATTCCTTGCTTGCACTTCTCTAGTGACAACACAGTAAACTACTCCACTCTGCAACAGAATACTCAGCATATGAAAAAGCATTTTTGCAATTGTGGTAATTGAACTAACACTGTTTTGGCTTGAACTAAACCTGATGATTCACAGACGGTGTATTGCTAAGAAGTCGTAACTTACAAGGTTATATAACTGAAACTTATTTACAAGTTACAAACAGATTTTTTTTCTGGTTGCCTGAATAATGCAAAGGTGAACTTCATAGACTAAGTGGTTCTGACTTAAAAGCAAAACGAATTCCTGTATTTGATCTGTTAAATTTAATTGTTCCTATTAAATACAGCTTGCTAAAATAACTCACCCAAGATACACATTCATGCTGTGAATATTCTCTGGAAATTGTTTGCCACTCTCTAAATCGGTGATACCAGCTCCTTTTAAGTTCTCTTTCTGTTAGAAAACAAGCAGAATACCCAAGCTATGAGTATTTTGAAGTTTCTACTGTAAGCCTCATTAGTATCAAGCAATAGATCCACTTCATAGCAAGTCTAAGCTAAGTATAATTATTAAAAGTATTAACAATACCAATCAATTGAATGGCTGAAAGCCTTAGATACACTGTTAACCACAACTTTTCCAGCGTGTAGAAAATTAAGGCAGTCTTTAGAGAATGTAATGTTCATTCATGTATGACCAACAACAAAGAACTGGTATATTTCCTAGGCTTTAAACTGTCTTTAATTGCTACAGGACTAAATAAATCAAAACCCTACAAACAGAAATGTATCTGCCACATCTGCTATGGTGTCATGGCCAGAGACCAAGGCTAATCCTGTAGCTTCATATGGTACTCAGAATAAATTATGGTTCCAGGAAAGTAGGTGGGGGGGAAGGTGTGTTTTTGACCATGAATTAGGCAGTTTGGCAATCCAGTGGATTGAGGGGACAGCGACTCCACAGACGCAACGCCCATGTAAACTGTAAATACTGATTTACAAGTGGGATCTGTAGCATGGTAAAAAACCCCACAAACTTCCACTCTGAACTAATTTGGTATTCTATGTAATGACTGAAATCCTCCAAACCACAAGTAAGGTTTAACATGTTTCATGTATCAACGCTAGAAGCCGTCTGTAGACCATAAAACCTGTGTCTTTTTTCCTCCTTTGAGTTATGTACTGACACCAGCATAGAAAAGAATGCAGTTCAGACCAGACATGGCCATAACAAGCTCAAATAGCAACCACTTTACTGTTGTACCAGTAATGAAATTCTGGCCCACAGACAGTAAAGTAATTTCAGAAGGGCAGCAGTTTCCTTCTTAAAAGGAAGTCCAAGTACCACACATAACTTGCAAATGAAGAATCTTACTTGACGGTCTTCCACATTCAAGAGCATGCAAGGAGTAAGAGATCCTATGCAGATAAATAATTTTCCAAGTTACATGCAGAGATTTAACCACAGCGCAAAATTCTCCTAACTACTATTATGTATGATCTCTTTTCCCAGTAGCTTTTCAGGTACGGCCAACATTTTTTTGCAGATTTCACAGATAAAGTGTAATTCTTTAAGTAAAAAAAAAATCCCATGTAAAAAAAAAATCCCATGTATTTTATCTTTCAATTTTTAATTTTTTTAATATTTACATTTCAATCCTCTCACTTAACATTACCTTACCAGCAGTAGACTAATTACTAAAAACCAGAAAACCAGCTATTTATAAACAACGTAACATCAGGAAATGCCTGTAAACCACTAAAAAAGCTGGAAGGGATCAACATTTGTATTTGTGGTACCTACACCATATTCAGAAGAATTAAAAAGCATGATTATCTAGTTTAGACAGAACCAGTAACAGCATGTAATAGCTTCTCCTGAAGAGCAGGCAGACCTTACAGCAGATTCTCATTTTGCTTCAAAAAGCTAAATAGAAGATCCATAAGCTTATAAAATTCACCCCCACTACACACCAAGGACCAGATATGCCAAGAATTTTATTTATGCATTTAAAAAAAAGCACCAAGATAATGAAGAACAATGCTTCTGACAGCAGAAGACTACTGCATAAAGACACACAAAGTTCCTATGGGACAGTAAATGCCACCTCCATGCTATACAGACTCATGCTACTAAGGCTTAAAACAAAGTGAAATACCTCACTCATCAGATCATCTCCAGCAACAACAGCTATTTTCAAATCAACATCTGCTTTCTTTGCCACCTCCTGAAGGGCAGCTGCGCAAGCAAGTGGATTAATTCCACCAGCATTACTGATGACACGAACACCTAACAGAAAAAAAAAGCAAATAAAGCTCAGCAGCATCAATAATCAATCACCTGTACTTTAAAAAGTGCGCTGAAACACAAGCAAGGTATCACCTTCAGAAGGTAACAGACATTCAATCAAGCAAAATACAAAAACCACATTAAAATATGAACCACATTTAACCTGTAAAAGGATCAGAATAAGCCATCAGAAAATTGTTACAGAAAAATAACTGCTATAGAGACTTCTCATCTATCCTTTATGAATGGAAAGAGAAAGTGACCAGAAAGAGCCACGTAACAAGACAGACAGACAACATCACGTATCTCCAACAGGAATAGTAGTAGACACAGTGAAGTTTTACTAATGTAAACAAAAAACGAGTGAGGACAAAGTTATATTGTAGACCAGTGTGGAAATTTTGAAAAACTTAAATTACCTTGGAAACATCTAGAGCTCACATTTTAAAAACAAACTGCAAAGTAATCTGCCATTCACAAATTAAAGCTATGATAAGACGTACAAGGAAATACACGTATATATTTAGTATTATATCAAATACCTTAGATCAACCCAATTTCACCATCAGTCCTGTACCCCACATCAACTACGATGGGATTTTTCACAGAATCCCAGAATGGTTTGGATTAAAAGGACCTTAGAGATCACCTAGTTCCAAGTCCCCTGCTCTGGGCAAGGCTATTCAGGGCTCCATCCATCCTGGGGCATTCACAACTTCTCTCGACAACCTGTTCCAGTACCTCGCCACCTTCACAATAAAGAATTTCTTCCTAGCATCCAATCTAAAAAGCATCCATCCCCGCTTATGGCCATTCCGCCTTCTTCTATCACTACACACCCTTGTAAAAAGTCCAGCTCTCTTACAAGTCCCCTTTAGGTACTGGAAGTCCTGTAAGGTCTTCCCAGAGCCTTCTCCTCTCCAGACTGAACAGCCCCAACTCTGTCAGCCTGCGTTCATAAGCAGGTGTAATGAATTTACATATAAACTCATGCAAGGCGTAACATACCTTTCCTGTGAATATCTTTAATATAGGGAGCCATGGCAGTGGAGACAAAATCCGGAGTGTAACCTAAAACCTGAAATAAATAATTAAGTACTGTAACCATTCATACTGTTAGGTCATCCCAACCCCTCCTCTTGGTTAACACAGAAAACATGGAAGTACCTCTCAAAATGTTTGGGTAATACGATGGGAAATAACATGAAAACTTGCATTATATGAAACTGAATAGATGCAAATGCATGCGAGTAGAAAGTATACTTAAGGAATCGTGTGCCTGGAACCAGGTACGGGTTCTGCACTGAAGCAGAGAGCTCGGGAGATCGCCAAGTACCGCAGCGCACCCGCCCCGGCCAAGCCCAGCACGCTGGGGCCGAACATCGGCTCTACTTACGGGAGACCGGGCCTTGGCAGCCGTCAGCAGCGACATGGTGATCTCCGAGAGGTAATCGAAGACGAGGAAATCCAGCTTCCCTCCGTACAGCAGCTGCGGCACTGGCGGGGCAGGCAAGAAGGCACCATCAGCGCGAGGCACCCCCGCCCGCCCCTACCNTCATGGTGGCGGCAGCGCGGGCACCGCCCCGGCTGCGGCCGCCCAACACGGGGCTGGGGAGGAGCTGGAGCCTGCGGAGGCAATTGGGAAAAGGGGCGGGAGAAATGTTACAAACGCCGGGTGCGCGGTAGAGAGTGTCGGAAGTTGCGCGGGGTTTGGCGGGTGTACGCCAGGCGCGGGGCAGCCGTAGGGCAGCGATGGATCCGGCCCCAGGCGTGCCCAGGCCCCGGCTGGACGCGGCTCGGTGGCGGCGGTGCGGGGCTGTCGCGCCCCCGAGGAGCTGCGGGCTTGGCCAGCGCGCCCGTGTCCCCAGCCAGGCAAAACCTCGGCGGTGGAAATCCCGCTATAAGGCTCGGGATAACGTCAGAAGCGTGTCGGTCAGATAGTCCGGTTATGGAATCCTTATGAAGCCTTTTCCTCCTCTCCTAAATACAAAATGTGTTTGTTAAAAAACAAGGCTTTCTGTGTGGGAGTGCACGTCTCTGTTCTGACAGAAAGGGGTTTTCAGGTCCTGGACTGAATTTCTAGTTCGTGAACGTGAGGAAAATGTCCCCAAGCCAGGAAATTCCCTCATATAAAAAGGAGCACGATTTCCTAGTCCTGACGCCTGAGCTGGAGGGCTGTCTCAGGACATCTCCACAGAGGGCTAGTCATGTACAGGTGCTCCAGAGCGAATCAATCCTCCGTGTCTGACATGAACGAGGGTTGTGCCTGAACCAGAGTCTCACACAATAACAGACTGGCCTTCCTTATAAGTACACTTCGATAACAAGTGGGTTTGAATTATATCTTGTAAATGATACAATAATAAAATTGGGAGTCTTTGCAGGAGTGATGAAAAAAGAAAACGTTTGGTGTAACACAATGTTAAGTGAGTAAATGGTGATGTATGTGGTGATGATGAGAAGGGGTTTTGCTAATGTAAAAAGTAATCGAAAATAAATCAGTACTCTGGGAATTGTTGTTAAGACTTCCAGTTAGATTATTTTCCTATTGTGATTTAAAATAATGCAGTTGAGAGAAGATAGGAAATAGTCATGCTGTGATCTCAGAATTTGGTTCTTTATTTAGGGAGGTACAATGTTTTCCTGTTGCAAAGAAGGGCTATAAAGCATCATTTTATGTTCTCAGTGCCTGAGTGATGAATAATTCCTGTCCTAATCTATTAAACAGGCAGAACCAAGGAGGTCATAAAGAAAGAAAATTTGGTTCCCTATACAGATTTTTATTATTACACTGTCAAAGTATTTCATTATTATGTTGAAAATGTGCAGATTTTGAGTCCCTATAAACTAGTAAACATCCCACCAGGTAATGTATGCATAGTTGACTCCAGAGAGCTTTGTCCTAAATATATATTTATTGTAGCTCCTTAAAGTCAACTTCGAAGCAAGAATCAGAAACTGCACTGTCTGGTACGAAAGACATGGCTTTCGGCATATAGACACAAAGACAGATGCTTTCTGTAAATATATTTTAAAGTGTTTTCCACTTATGTTTTGATACGGAATACATTGCAGTCAGATGCCAACATATTGCAGCACGGCAGGAAACCTGGCTAATCCTCTGCAAGCCATGCAATCGTCTCAAATCCTGGGGTGAAATTCAAGTGTAATTCGCCTTGTCTGAGACGCTATTAACCAACGTGCTACGGTCCTTCCTTCTGCGCTTGAACGCATCCAGAATAAACGCCGATCATTCATAACCGGTGGATGTAAGTAAAAGTTCCACTGGAATGGGCTGAGCCACGTTTTCAAGCGGCAAAACTGAACTTGCGGGCGTGAGAAGAGCTGGCTGCCGACGCCAAGGGACCCAGGGGCCGGTAGGTGGCTGTGTTTCACCGCGGTCCGCACCTTCCTCGCCTGCAAAACCATCCCTGGCCCCAAGACCAGCCGCCTGCTCCCACCAGCATCCTCTGTGCATTTCTTTCTTTCTCCGGATGAACCGGGGATTTTATCTATATTAAGGAATAAATATTCACATGCCCATGTTTACTTTAGTGAAGCAGCCTTGAAATCTAGAAGGTGCTTTATTCTTTTAACTTCTCTCAAGTATTTTCATCGCACAGATTTTGACAGCCACTGCTCACAGTTTGGCGGAAGGACTGGATCTTGCTTTGCCAGAAACCATTTCAAGGTCCTTATGGAACCTTAAATACAATTTTAACAAATTTGCATATGGATGTTGACAGCTCTGTGAGACAATATCCAACATATACTAAGATATAAGTCTTAATACTAAGACGCACCCATTAGTTGATCGGCCAAAAATGCAAGAAAAGGACTTGGAATAGTTTCCATTATTTGCAATAGTGCAGTGAAGTGATAAAGGGATCAAAGCCTGTATTATGTTGGTTCCCACAGCGAATTTGTTTCTTACTCAATTTATACTTGTCCATAAATAAGTAGGGTATTTAATAAGCTGATTGAGATTGCAGCAAAATCATCCATTTTTCTGAAAGAGTAATTTACTCACTACCTCTATACCCTCCACTTCAGAACTTATTTTCTTAAAATAGACTGAATTTCATTACCATCATCATTCCATCCTGAGCAGTAATGATTAGCTCAGAGCCCATTATTTTATATGTGAAGTTAGGATTGTTTTAATGGAAACCCAGGCAAATTATATAGTGGTTCTTTTCCTGGTAGACTTGGGAAGAAATGCTCTGTGATACTCAAGTCTTAATTCTGAGATTTTTTGACATGATTTAAGAGATTTTTAGGAACAGTTTATTGCTCTTTGAGGACATCAGATGGCACTGTGTGGTTGTCAGTGAAGCACGAAAGAAACTACAATCAGTAACAAGCCTGTGTGAAATTCAGAAACAGGAGGTGCTAATAAAGACTTGACTGTATTTGTGACCTGTGTAGGGGATGTGGGTCAACAATAAAAGCTGTCACAACTCACTCATGTAATAGGAACACATTTCTTAATGCAAAATTTTTAAGAATAAGCCAGAATTCCTCTCATAATTTGTGAGAAAAAAGTGGGGGAAAGAAAAATCTTCTGGCTTTGTTTTTTATGCCAGAGAAAGATAAACACTACAGATTTAAAAAAATAAATAAATAAAGAGGACTCTTTTTTCTGCTCATGGTTTACATGTAGATAAATCTGATCTTCACTTTCTTTCAGTGACCCTAAATAATTGTATTTACATTTACATCCGCTAGTGCTATTAATGCTTCAGACTTAAGCCTGTGGTTCTTTTCCTGTAAACAGATTCATGCACCAGCATGGAGCACAGATAATGTGTAAAAGAACTGTAGAAATTATTCTTCTACTTCCATCATCCTGAATTAATGGCATTCAAGCCTAATCCTGGAAGTCAGGGTGGACAACACAGAGTGTTGCCCTGATTTTTTCAGCCTTCTCTTCTGTTTCACAGTTTCATGTTTTGGGTTCTTTCTCACACTCTGGTCTGTAAACACTGGCAAATGTTTATCATAACTTCAAGGTAGTTTTCATTCTTTGTCTTAGAGAAATGGACAGCTGATGGACAGTTGTCTTGACCAATGGGATGGGGAGAGGTGTCAACCTTCTCCCCCAATCCCTGGCCTTTGTCGATATACTATATGTGGACTCAGACTTTTAAATAAAAGTAGTTTTAGTTCATGCCTTCTGATCAAAGTGTGACGAACTGCCTCAACAGAGTACATTTTTCCAAAACAAATACACTTTCTATTAAATTTGTAGTATTTTTCTGACAGTCAGGCTTCCTCTGTTTGCTTTAAAAAAAAGTACAAGTAAAGTATTTCACAGGCCAGGGGTTTATTGTGAAATACATAACATTTTTTGCTGTATTTCCCTTAATGTTATTGTCAGTAAGTTCCTGTCCAAACCAACAGAATCAGCCTATATGTTCGATTACTGAAGTAGGCTCTGTTTAGTTTATTGAGGCTCTGTCCTCTCAACTAATTACAAAATACTCAGCAAATATTTGAATTTACTACTTATCTCATTTCCACAAATTAGTGCATCTCTTTGTTTAACAAATAAGTTCACTGTTCTTGCTCTCAAGGTAAAGTATACACTGCAATCTCTCTTCTGCAGACAGTCTGAATACCAGCCTTTTAAAGTGAATCCAAAGCTGAAAATCGTTTCTGTAGATCAGTAAAGGCAGAGAATTTACTATATTGCATCAAATACCCCTAAATAAGGCACAAACAACTCAAAGCTCAATAATGAAGTTGCACTGAACATGGTCCAGGGCTTTATAGTATTTTAGTAAATTTTTAGAATTTTGTGGTATAGTGTCCTGTACTACAGAACTCAGAAAAACCTCAGCTATGACAAAACAACAGAATGAATTATCTTCTGAATCATCTTGACTTCTTTCCTTTATATCACATTCCCATTTTTCAGATATAAGATCACTCTTAATACCTTGAGATTTGAAAGAATTTTAAATAAATTCTTTAATGCATGAAATTAAGTAAGCTGAACTAACTAAAGAGAAGCACTATAGGATTTTTCAAAAATAAGATAATAGCTCATTCAAACCATCAAATATCTGGCTTATGGATATGAGGTGTCTTCAAAAGTATGATGATGATGAAGTGCCTTGACTTTTGGCCCTTGAATTATTACATATTTATTTAAATTTGTTTGTAGTAATAGTACACACATTTCTTACAGTTGTTCATTCAGTTTTCAAAGACATACCTCTTTCCAATCAGCATCTGAGCTGAAGCTCAGCAAATACCCGTACTGGTGTCACAAGTGTAAAGAAATTAAAGGCTCTCCTTTGCACAGCAACTGATTTTTGTTGACTCATTTCACTTCAGGAAGGGTGAGGAAGAAATGTGCTGCACAGAGTGCACTATCCAATTGGAAAAAAATGTTGTGATTTACCTTTTGCCCACATTTTGAAAATAGAAAGAGAAAGATAAGTTACAAAACCTTTTTCTTTTTCATTTTCACTTTAGTGCACTTGGCTTTCTCACCCACCATTGCCGTAACTTCCCTACTAGACAGCTTTTTAGTCGTCTCTGTTTCTCATCCTAATTATCACTCACTCATTGATTGACCTAGGAAAGGGGATTTTGCCCACTAATCTGTTTAGTAATGCAAGCAGGGTGATATGGATATGGATAGCAAATCATAGGGATTTTTTTTCAGCATTTACCATTTAGTATTTTTCAATATTTATTTTTAAATAGGAAAATTGTCTTCTGCAGCATCTAAAAAATGCAAATTCATGTCAAGTCCATTGAACAATTTCAGTTAAACAGTAATAAAAGCCTATTGGAAATCTTAAAACTCATTACTAAAGCATTTCTAAAATGTTGTTGACTGATTTTTCAGGTTATATTCTTAAGGCAAGTAAGTATAAGCTTAAAAAACAGATGTTTTTCCAAGGCAGCCATAAGGACATTCCAATATTCAGGAACTAATTTACAGACACAAACATATTTCTTCTGGTTTGTTTTTCTGAGGAAAGGTTTTCTATGAATGATGGGAAGGTGTTGGATAGCGCCCCAGTGGCTGACAAAAATACTAATCAATATTGAGTTGAAGAAAGCTCTTTCAAACAAATAATGATTCACCTTTACTCTCTCCTCAAAAATAAAGTGCAGGAAAAGAGTACACTGAGTTTGAGAACACTTCCTTCCACCTGTGCTACACGATTTGTTCCTCATCTGTTACCAAACCAGCAAACAGAATTACTGGAAAGAAAACACAGGCCAGAAAATCAACATGGCTACATTAGGCTGGCCACGTCTGAGGTCTCTAGCACACTTGTTTGGTAAGTGGGTCAGCTGTTTGGCAAACAAGACCCACCAAGACAAAGTGGTATGTAAGGAAGGAAAAATACCTCGCAGTCATTCCACTAAGAATGCGTATTGCTTTCGACTTAATTACAAGTAGGAATAAGATCTTTCTAAATAACCAACAGTGAAATAACAGAAGAAAAGAAAAAAGAAGCAAATATATGAAATGATTAATTATTCATGACCATGTAATCAGTAAAGCAAACAAAAAAATTTCCTGAGGTTTAAATATTTACATCTTCTGCTAAGAAGTACCACAGTTGTGACCACAAATAGAGGTAAGCAACACTTATGATTGCAGTGTGCAAATATTTGGTAATCATTGAGGCACTGTTGAAAATTGACTCCTTCATGAATGTAAATATATACAGTGATAATTTTGTGTAACATAAGCATCTGACTGAAAATTCAGGTTTCCTATTCCTAACCCAGTTGTCGGGATAATGATCCTTTTGTTTTTCCCACCAATTACACATTCACCTGGAACATTGAAACTCTATTTATACGCTGTTATTATGTCAGCATAGCTATTCTCATGCTTTAAGTATAAAATCTCAGGGTTTTTAACTCAAGATTAACTAGGCTTTTACCACCAGAGTTCACTGTTGTCATCTTCTCTGAAATTCCTGAAATTCTTGCCTAGGAACATAAGACAATTTTTTTTTTCATTTTCTGATACCGAATAGTCTTCTGACAGAGTTTCAAGCCTATATGTACTACTTCTAGTGACAAAAGGGAAAGATGTGTTCTTATTCTGTCAGAGGATGAGGAATACCTGAATTGTGTTACATAGTTCACCTATTGCATCATGAACAGTACGTGCCCATCTGTACTCTGCAGTGTACATCTGTGTTAAAGCTGTTACTTTTCAAAGTTCATACTAGCAACCTACTCATGCTATCTTGTCATATCTAAGGGAATCCTGCTGGTACACAGCCTCTGGAATGGTATCTCTAGGACCCTGTGGACCCTAGGAAGGGTCCACAGGAAGAAGCAAAGCAAGCTCAGTGTATGAGCAGCAGTGACAAGGAGGTTCAGCGGTAGCTTCCTCAGCCCATGTTAACAGCACCAGTGAAGCAACAGTAAAAAACACGACAGCAGATAGACTTCTACCCAGTCATATTTACTTTATTTTCACACTTCAGGAAACAGAAGTAACTCTGTAAAAGGTGGAACCATGTCCTATTTGTATCAGTAAGGTCAACAACAGCACATTCTGCACATGGCTCTTGAGGTAATTAATACCAGATTTGGAAAGACAAACCTTTAGCATCAGTCATCCTTTGGAAAAGACTTTTGGCAGCCTGGCAACTAACTCACTGGTCATCAGTACAGTTACTGGAAACCTCACTCTCCCAGGAACAATGCTTCAGCCTCACATAAGTGTCACATCAGACTGATTTTTAGCATCTTAAACACTCACATTTCCTTCTGGCAATATGTGGTGGATGTTCTCCATGTTTCAGGGCATAATTATATCTAATTTTCTAATAATTTGGTTCCTACAGAATGCTTTTTTTCCATGTTTTCAGTACCTATTAAGCCAAGTTGAAACACTGATCCCACTGTACAGGGATGAAGTAATTTGCCTGAAATCACAAAGCTGACCCCAGTAACAACAGATCTACTGTGAGCCCCATTCTCACCATTCTTCTCATCATTTGGTCAAACATGTAATGGAGTCAAAAGCCTCATTCAACATTGCCTTATCAAACATCGTGCTGTACAGGCACTGAATCAGGCTTTCTCTGCAGAAGCCATATTTCAGAGACCAGGTCAAGGTCATGAGTGAGAAGGTGTTAATGCTACCAGTACAGATAGCATGCAAAAGGACATACTGAAGTAATTTGCTGGAAAAAAAAACCAAGGCAGAAGAGGAGGCTTGTCAGTGCTCTTGTAGCAGTATTGAATAAGGCAGACAACAACATTTGTTTCCCAGCAAGGAAGCATTGACCAAAGTCATTGGAATGGACTCGCTGTGTCGAAAGATAGGGAACATTCTTACTTTCATTGCCTGTGAGTAATACCACAGACTTCTTTTCCAGATATGCCACTGCCCAATGACTCCATACCTTTCTCTGTCTCAGTTTTGTCATCCACTGAATAGGGAAAATGATGTTGAGTCTCTCTGCAAAACACATAGAGATCTGTGGCAGGAAAGGCCTATATAATCCCAAAATACCATTTATTTTTAGGCAATTGATAGTTGGTGCATATAACTCAGATTGCTACAGTGGCTTTTCCCTGTATTAGAGTGACACTTCTGCCAGCCCCCATTACGAAGTGATGTGTGAGTTTGATTACACTTGTGACTAGGTGTAGCATCTCCATGCCTTGTCTCCGCATCCTGCCTCCCCTGAGACCTGGCTGGAGCAGAGATCAAGCAACTAAGCGCAAAGCGGGTTCTGAAAATGGGAGGAGTGTATCTGCAAATTCTGGGAATAAACCTGAAATCCCTACCCCACCCCTTCCCAGCACCTCCCGTTGCCCGCCCCCAGCTTCAGCCCGCTGCCTTAAACTGCTGCCCCCCTGTGCTAGGCTGAACATTCTCGGCTGCTGGCTGCAGCTGCACGGGCAGTCGGCAGCACCTGGTGGGACAGACAGGATGGGGCTGAGGGTGTGCAGCTGGACTCCCCTGGGGTCTCTCCTCTCCCTGCTCTTTTCTACCAGCGTGGCGGTAAGTGAAGGGAGCGTTTAGGAAAGGTTTTAGTGCAGAAACTGGTGTTTGAGAAAATCCACTAAAAATGGCCCTCTTTCTTCTCTTCAGTACATTGCTACCAGAGAAAACTGCTGCATATTGGATGACAGATTTGTAAGTACCTGAACAATTTTCCTTTCTCTTAAGAATGTAACTGAAGCTTTCCTATGCTGATTATTAACTAGCGTTATCACTTCCACTGTTTTCCGTACTATTAAGTGTGCTTTGCATAAACCTGTTATTTGTTGATAGCAGTATATGCTTGGTAAAAGTCTATGAGAGGCTGCACTGTGGATGAGAGCGAATATACAGCAGATGCTACAATAATGGCACACACTCTTTTCTTCCTATGTGTGTACAAAGTGTGAAAGGAAACTCTCTGAACATCCAAATACAGCAGACGAACTCTGCTGAAAATGCCTGCCCCTTTTTATCCTTTACCATTTTGTGTCAGCAGTGTCTGAAAGTTCCTCTGCCCAAATACTCTGCTCTGCTTTCTTTGCCCCTGAAATATTGCCAACTACTTCTCTTTGCTCCTTAGGGTAGCTTCTGCCCAACAACTTGTGGCATTGCAGATTTCCTTAAAATATACCATCCTGATGTGGAGAATGACCTGCAGGAAATGGAGAGAATTTTGCAACGGATTTATAACGCCACAGTAACAGCAGATCATCTGATTCAACACATACAAGGCCTCTATCCTTCAGACAAGCAGACATTGCCAAGTGAGCATATAAAAATAAGTACACAACTGAAAAATATTTTTTATGTGATTTTCTTTTTTTAATTTGCCTAAGTACAATAATTTTGTACCTTTTCTGTTTTACAGATGCAGTTGATGATTTCACTCTAAAGTCCAGGAAAATCATTGAGGAAATTATCAGATATGAAAACACTATATTGTCTCATGAAACTACTATACAGTAGGTATCTTCCACTTCTTTTATCAGTGACAATACAAATGGTTTTCCTTCTGTTCTTTTGTCAAGTGCCAAAAAACCTCCCTCAGAAAGGTTTTTTGTGCTCTTTCAGACAGTTCTGCCCACACTGCCATTAGTAGCTGCCTAGCAGGACACAAAAGGATCATGAGGATCTGATAATGAATTCTCTGCTCATCTGGATAAACCATTAATTGTGCAAGAAGTGCAAGATAAGAATGTCATGAAGCCTGGCAATACTTTTATTTATGTTTCTCCTGCTGTGCCAGCTATCCTTAAATTTTTCTTCATGACCTTTGGAGGTCATGAGTTTTGCTGTAAAGCAGAGTATTTGGAATGTTTGTGCAATCATTCAGTCTGGCCAATTTTGCTGCATATATCCACGAAAATTAGCTCAGTTCTAAATCATAAGTAACTTTAAACTCAGTGATAGTCTTTTATAAGTTGACTTTGGAAATAACATTGAAAACATCAATAATGTTTCTAAATCTCAAGCAAACATTTTTTGACAGATTTCCACTTTTATGACATTATGTCAAATATTATTTAGGAATTCTGATGCTTACAGCAGTTTATTTAGAGCACTTATGTTTTACAAATACATCCATAATTGAAGAGGAGTTTATCATTTACTTCAGGAGAGCAAAGTAAAACTTTCCATAGAGCTATATTCATACATTAATTACTGATTAGAGTTTTTCTGACTAGAGTCAAGTTTTGCATATGGTTAAGTTTTGCATGAGGTTAAGCATGTGCTTTCCTATTTTGCCTCTCCTTAACTCTAAGTACCAGTGCTAACAGAGGCACTCCGTTTTACAGGGGTGCATGTAGCAGCACATTAGATACATGAGGCATGTGTCCAGGGAAATAAATATGCATTACACATTCTCAAATGGCAGATACAACAACCCATTTTTGTGTCTCTCTGTCCAGACAGTTGACAGATACACATATAATGAACGGCAACAGGATCACAGAGCTGAAAGAGAAGATTGCCCAGCTTGAGTTACTCTGTCAGGAGCCATGCAAAGACAGGGCTGAAATTCAGGAGACAACTGGAAGAGGTGTGCAAAATGCTTCCTGTATGGTGGAGGGTTAATTCAGCTACCAGTGCTGCTGCTTGACATCACAGTAATGATTTACTTGTAATCTTATGGGTCACAGGTTTTAAACATGAGGGACGTGACTGAAGTTGCCATGGACCTGTGACAAAGAGAAGATAACTTATTATCATATTTCTACTAAGCCACGTGGTAGAAAAAATTAATTATTCCATTAGGTCCAGAAGTGTCTTTCTTTGTTGCTGTATAAATCATTGCAATGACTGTTTTATTCTGCTTAAACTCTATGTGAGACTAAATTCATCTTCACCTTACTCAAGTCCTGTGACCCTTGGTAGGATTTTTTATGGCAATGCCATTGAAGCATGTGAACTAAATATCTAACTTTGCAAAAATCGTATTTAGATAAATTGCACTTCTTGCACTAAGAGCTACAATATAAAATAAATGTGAGTAAAGAATTGTAGCTAGATTGAAAATGATCTTTGGAATATCTTTACTTCAGATTGTCAAGACATTGCAAATAAAGGTGCAAGGAAAAGTGGTCTTTACTTTATCAAGCCTCAAAAAGCCAAGCAGTCATTCCTAGTCTACTGCGAGATTGACTCATATGGCAATGGCTGGACAGTACTACAAAGGGTATGCCACTTATGTATTATTGCTATAAACAAACTTATTGCATCGGCACTGTTTTTATGTACGTACATATGATACATATCTTTTTGACTAGGTTTTTATTTTTGGTTTTGGTGTTCTTGGTTTTTTTTTCCCAGAGACTGGATGGGAGCGAAGACTTCAGTAAAAATTGGGTTCAGTACAAGGAAGGATTTGGACATCTGTCTCCAGATGACACCACTGAGTTCTGGCTGGGCAATGAAAAGATGCATTTAATAAGTACACAGTCCACTCTGCCATATACCTTACGAATAGAGCTGGAGGACTGGAATGGCAAAAAAAGGTATTTGCTTATGCTGCTTCTGAAAATGACAGCTTAAAACCTACTGCTCCCATGGCTGCATCATTTTTTAATGAAAAAAGTTTACTCCTAAAAAATTATGAACCCTTAGACCAGTAACATGTGCATGGAACTGCTTTGGCTCCTGAACTTAGAGCTGTGACAGCAGTCACTGGGGTGACATGTTGCCAGGCACACGTGCCTGTCAGAAGGCCACATGCTGTCAGCACTCATTTATTAGGCAGAAGGAATCTGTTTCTTCTCCTCGAGTTTCTTTGTCTTGCATATCTTACAAACTATGTGATCATTATAGGTCCCTTCTATTCTGTTCTGTTCTATTATTTCCTTTTTTATTTCTCTTTCTATTATGAACCTGGGAAATTTTATATGTGTGTGTGTGTGTGTGTGTGTGTGTGTTGATTGTGTAGATATTTCATACATCACTAAAGACTAGTAGTCAGAAAATACATCTGATACTGGAGCACAGGAGTTGATAGGATGTGTGTCACAGCACTGAGGCCCACAGTCACATAAAAAACAATTCCTTTTAATATGCTAGGCTGCAATAAATGCCTTTTCTGAAGTTTTAACACTGATGTATTTTCATTTGTGCATGTGCTGGGAATACAGCATGGTCATATTCAGCATTGGCCTCTCTCCACAGCACTGCTGACTACGCTGTATTCAGAGTGGGAAGTGAAGAAGACAAGTATCGACTGACTTACGCCTACTTCATCGGGGGTGAAGCCGGGGATGCCTTTGATGGATATGATTTTGGAGATGACCCAAGTGATAAATCCTACACCTACCACAATGGCATGCAGTTCAGTACCTATGATAATGACAACGATAAATACGATGGCAACTGCGCTGAGCAAGACGGATCTGGGTGGTGGATGAATAGATGCCATGCTGCCCACCTCAATGGCAAATATTATGTAGGTAAGGTATCTTCTAAAGTGTGTATAATCCAGGACACCATGTTTCAGTGACAAAGGAAAATTAGTCATGTTTATAAAGTACACTTTGCCTTCTGGATTTTCCAAAGCTGGCGTAGCCCATTCTTTGCAATAATTGTTAACACCAGTAGTAGGAATTTATGACTGCTCTCCTTTCCAAAGTGTGAGAATCAATCCTAAGAGAAGCAAAACAGGGGGGAAAGGCAGTGAACAGGGTCTGTTAGGACACCCTGGGATGCCCAGGAGGTTTAGGACCAGAAAAATGTATGGGCATGGTAACTATTTTAGAAAGCAACCAACTGTTTTGCTCCAACTGGTGTTTCTTAGGTGGTGTGTACACATCAGAAGATGCTGGTCCAGCTGGATTTGACAATGGCATTATCTGGGCAACCTGGCGAGACCGGTGGTACTCCATGAAGAAATCTGCAATGAAAATCATCCCATTCAACAGACTGTCAGTAGATGGACAGCAGCACAACTTAGGCAATGTCAAACAGGTTCGACCACAGGGCTGAGGAGATACTTAAAATGAACACAGAACATTGTAATAATTTCGAACACTGAGCATGGACAGCTGAAGTTAAGCCCACTGCATCTTAGAGAAGTTTGCTTTGTTTACCATTTTGTCACGGCAGTATTAGTACCTTGATTTTAGTGCACCTTCTACATTAGTGTTTCTTTTAAAGGATAGTCTCATGATCAGGAATAATCCCTTGCCTTTGTGTATTTTTAATTCCCAACTAATATAACTATGTTTGAACACCATCAACATGTCATCATACCCTTATTTACTTCTTTCATTAGAAGAACATTAAAATACTCTCCTTTTTTTTCTGTTTTAGGTTGGAGACGCATAAAAGACGATTTGACAAAGACCAGGCTGAGCAGGAAAAGCAAATCTTTTCTGTCTTAGACACCGAAGTTAGCAAACATTAAATGGTTCCGTTTTGACTATAAAACAACCTTGACTGTAAGATACCCAAATCCCTTCCCTGAGCAGTGCTTACCTCTGTAGATGGTTATTTTTTTCTGTACACATTCTCAATAAATTTTTGATTATTACAAAAAAGTCAGAGCTTGTTATCTGTGGTCTACAGCTGGCCAAACACAATAAAGAAAAGTTTTGATAGTTGGATCAAACCTGCTTGATTCAGTTATTCCTGAATTTCACACCAGCAGTTTCTGCTCCTTGTTTAGAGGCATGTGTTTGACCTCTTTCTCCGTAAATGTGACTAGTAGCCATATGTTTTAAAGTTTTCTAATAAAGTTGTTTGGTGGCATAGATCAAAGTACATGGCAACTTCAAAGTAGCCCATTTTACTGCTGAAGACTATTTAACTTAGCTTACCACAAATCAATTAATACATTTTCAGTTGGGATATGCTAGGTAGTATCAATGACCAAGAACAGGTATTTTACTCCAGACCATACATATTAACAAGTTTCTCAAATCTTACTCAGAATAAGTTTCATTTGCCATATGACACATAGTAGTACACTGTACAGCTATTATTCCCACATACCCCTCTTTTTTTTTTCTAACAATTTATTTAAAAATTACTTCAACATATTAAGTGCCATGCAACCAAAAAAATGTTAAAATTTGTAGCAGACATTGATTACATTTTACCTGCATTTTCTTTCTCTGGATCTGATAATAATTTCCCATGTGATCCACATAAGCAAATCCACAGCACGGACCAATACCAGCAAAGAGTTTGCAATGCTGTTTGAATGTTACCTCCTCAAAATCTGATGAGTGCATTTGAGGGGTTGCGTTAGCAAACTGAATTAGGTTTGTGGATAAATTGCTCAAGAAAAGATACACTCAGAGCTAGAAACTAACACTATCTCAAGCTGATGCATTGAGAAGTGAATAGGAAATGTATCCTGGTCTTTATTTTTAGCTACTTGTGAAATGCCAGAAGTTTGGTATCTAAGTAGTACATTCAAGTGCTTTATTTTAGAGACAGGAGGACACTGCAGTGATAAAAGAGACCTTACAGTCATTTCATCCTGCCTCAACAGTTCTCCAGTTTTGATGCCCAGATGTCTCGTGAGGCTGGTGCTGAGCACCTTCCCTGGATCTGAGTCTCCATGTCATGATAAACTGACAACTGCCTCTCATTTTTATTAAGATTTTGGCATAGTTGAATTTTTGCTCTTGGGCAAAAATCTAAGCGGAAGACAGGTTTCTCATGAGAGAAGAAGGCATCATTAGCTAGGGTCAGATGAGGTTAACAATGGCTTGAGAGGAGGCCTGACCCCTCCACACCACTGAACTGTGGTTCATGGCAACCAGCCACGATGCACAGCTCACTGCCAGCCTTGATGCTCAATTCCTCACCAAGCAAAGCAGTTTTCCTGAACATTTTTTGCTGTAAGGCCTTTCCTGTGTCTCTATGGAGCTGAAGCAGTATGTGCAGAGAAGCTGGAGAGAAGGATGCAAGGCTTGCTTGGTTGGCAAGCCCAGTCTCCTCCTGGTAGTACAGCCACTTGAGTAGCATTGGTTGAGTCCCTTCCACTTTTTGTTTTCAATTTATGCCACCTATGACATGACTTTATCTTATTTAAATATTTGCAACATGGATTAAAAAAACATATTCCTTTCACCTCTGTCACTTTGATATCTGTATTTACACTCTGCTAGGTGAGAATTGTTATTGCCTCTCCTGGTTTAGATTTTGGCTGCAATTTGATGACAGTCTGTTGTAATTACACACATTTCATGGATATGAGCGGGCATTTTATGGATTGCTCACCATAATTAAGATAGGCTTATTCTTCCAGTTGTTTTGCTGATGGGTGTCTTTAAGTTTTCACAAATCATTTTAATCTCTAGAGAGGAGCGTTTGTTCCCATGGTCAGAAGGGTCAGAGTCAGCAAATCCAAGAAACCTGATCTTTCAATGAAGTCCTGTGCCAGAGTTAATCAATGAGTCTTCAGGATCCCACCCACTGCTGCGTTCTCTGGGCACTGAAAGAAATCTGGCAAGACTTGTGCCTCTGGAAGCTAATTCCTGTGGTACCCAATCCCCTATCTATCAGAAAGAGGCCATAAAACACCTCCTGTTTCTTCTAACTCTTAAAAATAGAATAATTCTCTCAGTATTATTTTTTACAAGCAAGTACATTGCAAGTTCTTCCCCTATTTTGTATACTGAGACCTGAGTATGTTTCTCTTTTCTAAATAATTTTTTATCATACATGACCCTCAGACCATAGCCTATAGTAAAAGCTACCTGTATTTAGAAAAGTCTGTACCTTTCACTTTATAAAAGCTTATTTAAGGATTTGGTGGCCTTTCTTTCACACCTTGAGCTTGCAGTGATTCTTCCAAAGACCACTGTAGCACAAAACAGTGGAATCTCACTCCAAAGGCAAGGGGAAAAAAAAAGTGTATGAGGAAGAGATAGAAGAAGAAAGAATCAAATAAAGTGGATGGACTGCGGGACTTCTGGGTTCCTCAGTTCTGGGATATTGCCTGGAGAAAATGTGGGACAAAGTGCTGGGGCTGACTAGTAATGACTTGAAAAGGGTTTGGTAGTTTGAGGAGCATATGAAGAGAAAGTGAAGATGAGAGCTGGGTCCAAAGGAGAATGGAGTGTGAGACAAAGCATCCGGGGAAGAATCATCAATGAGCAGATAAGAGGAGCAGAATGCACCACTTGGAAACGGGTGGCAGGGCAGGAGACACAGACAGCACTGGGCTAACAAGGTGCAGCTCACATCTAGGGCACACAAACCACATCTAAAAACCAGACTCCCCGGCTGTTACTCTAGCATTCAACAAAGAGCAGGGCAGATGAAGTAGTGAACTGCACTTCTGTCCTTTGATCCTAAATTAAAGTTAAATCCAAAGTTTATTTAGCTCTTGGCCTCCAGCCTTGCAAACAAACAGTCAGAAGTGTCTGAATGATTGCAACATGAAAGCAGAGGTACGGGCTGAAGGTCAGGCGCAGATTCAGCCCCTAAAGCTGTAAAGCCTGAGAAGCTCCTCCTTCACCCCAGCTTCCCGCAGCAGTTTCATTTGCAGCAAGCAGGAAACCCCTCTTAGCTCACCTAATGTTTATGATTAGATACCAACTTTTTTTCCAGTCCTTTTAGCCTCGGTGGCCGAGTTTTACTTGGACCAGAGTTAAGTTTACTGTGTTTGAGTGTCACCAGAGAGCTGTGCCAACCCTCAGGGTCAGAAGAGGTCTGGAACATGCTACTTGCCATGTCCCCTGTTACCCTGGTGACCGGTGCCTGGAACACCACCTAGCAAATTGTCACATCCTCTATCAGCATGGTTGAAAAGGCAGAAATTCTTCTGCTTTATGTGCTCTTACTACTATTGATTTTTAAGGCCTATTAGATTACAAATATAATGTTATTACTGATGATCACAAAATCAAACATCAACAAACTGGGGAAAGTTAGAACCAAAGTGACATATCCCATCTGCACTATGAAGGACGCTTTAGTTGTCGCACAGATTGAAACACATACCGTTAGCAAGACAGGGTTAGTACAGTGGTCCCTTACTTACAGATGATACCCTGCAGAATTAGGTGCTATTCCTGCCCTGATCACCCAGTTCCTGTGGGACTGGAGGCAAGACACCCATGTCACAGCCGGCTGTCTGCTGTTCCCCCTGAGCTGCAGTGCTGGCACAGAGAGGCAGCTGCCAGCAACGGGATCTTCACATAGGGTGTGCTCTGAAGGCTTCAGACTATCAAAATGGATCCCAAACATTAATAGCTACTTTTTGACTTAACCTTCTCACCTGGTTTCTACAACTGTGAAAAAGGGAAAGTCATGGCCAGGGACTAAACGTAATGTACTGTAGGAAAATCCTTGAAGCTTTAAGCAGTCTGCAGAGCATCATCCTACAGTGAAAAGGGTGTACAGCTCTGGCAAAATGCTTGCCTGTGGAGCACCGTCTCCATGCTCAGTGTGAGGCAGGAGGGGTTCAGTGGAAGAAATATCATATGTGATCCTGTGGTAAAGCACAGTCCATGACTGTCTGTCCAAGCAGAACCCACAAAGCTTGCACCTACAATTTTTAGTTCCTGAGCATGAAGATCACAAGCTTGTGATCAATCACTAGATTTTTATATCTGCTATAGAGTCAAAAATTGAGCTTTTTTGAGTTTGAGTGGGAGATTCTCCATGGACTTGAGTATATTTTGTTCAACACCAACATGCAGGCAAAGCAATTACTTCCTTTTTAAGATATCAGCTAAATTCCCATCATGAGTGTGTGTTTTCCAGCAGGAAAGCACTGCTGTATCCCACTAGTGCTGACACACATCTTCATTGACTGCCCAGTTACAAGAAACAGTTTTAGACAGATTTTTTTTTTTCCTGGAATTCTTGCTGTTGCCTGCATGTTGGTGTTGAACAAACTTATCTGGAGCAAATAACACCAGAAACTTGTGCAAGAGGCCTTAAGTAATCATCAAAGGGGGAGGGGGGCATTTGGCGTGTTTTTCCTACAAACAGAAGGGAGCATAATGATTAATCTCAGCTTCGCATTCAGGTTTAAATTGCACCAAAAGAGTGGCAAAGAGCATCCTTTCAGTCAGAGTTCTTGCTCTTCTCCTGAAGATGATACCTGTGAGGATCCTCTGTGTGTTCCTGTGCCTCAGCATAGCCTGGGTATGAATTTGCTTACTTGATTCTTTTTGTATTTTGTATTCAATAGTAAGCATTTGTTTAATGTTCATTCATGAGATAGATAAATTTTGTCTATTATCTAGCTTGTAAAATTCAATGCACACACATATGTAGCAGCTTAGTGTAACCACTTCACTGATGAAGTTTCATCAGTACTTTTGGAGTATCCAGTTCTCCATAGTTTCATTTAACTCAGTTTCTCTGAATCTGCCTAGCTTCAGGAGCAGTAAAGCAAATCCATTTACATGAATTCAAACATTCATAGGTGATGCTCTAAGTCTTAAACATAACTGGCTGGATGCTAGTGGCTCTAGCCATTCAGGAATTTTCATGTTTATTGGGGTGAATTGTGCTTTTCTTTGGACAGTATTTCAGCAGGATTTTCTACCTACAAATGACATACAATACCTTTATTTTGAAAGACACATTTAAAAACAAGAATTCTTGTAGCAGCAACATCAGCTTAAACCAGAGCTAAGTAAGAATCAAATTTTTAATAAGGAAGGAGATAAACTTGATTTTTCCACTGTGCTACTATAACTTTTTTTTTTCCCCCATTGAGGACTCAGTCCATAATCTTATGTTATACTCTACATTTTTCTTTGTTACTGTTTTGGGGTTTTTTTAAAGAAAGTGCCTGTTTTAACAAATGACAGAAATTATAGGAAGCAGTTGGGACAAAACAGAAGCAGTCATATTGGAGTTGTCAATGCCTAAAGGGCATTTTTGGATATATGTGCTACTTTTAGGAGGCACTTGGGCCAGATGAAATCATTAATTAATCAAACTACTGAATTTGAATCTGCTGATTTTAATTAAGACATTCCAGTTCCTCAGAGTGGTTCTGACCCTGAAGGCTAGAACTCGGATCACTTTCTCAATCATCATAAGAAGTAGTCATTAATATTTTCAAGCATTAATTATGATGTTTGAAAAGTAGAAAAGGTGCACGGAGGATTCCAGTCATACCTAATTACATCTTGAGCCCTAAAGCATGGCTTTCTTTAATGAAAAAGAAAAAGGTTTCTTACTAAGTGATAACACTGTAGGAATCTTTATCATTTTTTGGCCTAGAATCAGCAAGTATATATCACCTTTTCATCTCAGGTTTGAAGAAAACCTCAGCATATTTATTTCTCTTCTTTCCATTAGCACAGTGAAATCCATCCATCACTGAAATTGTTTTTTAAATTGTGTTAATAGCTTTCTTGCTCTTTTTGTCAGGCAAATCCATGCTACAAGCTTCCAGTTAGCAACTGTGATTAAAATCACAAACACTAATGGAAAAACTCATATATCTGTAAGCTAGTTTTGTGTAGACTGAAGGTGGTGAAGTGACAATAAGAATTTTAGAGTATTGCAGCTAATGGAATAGTATTTTTAAAGTATTTATTTTAACTTTTCCAGTTCCAGCCTAATTTCAACCTAATTTTATATTTACACACAGGACAAAATATTTCAGTGGAATGATATTATCATAATATATCCTGAGCATCACTAGCTCCCTACATAAAAGCATCAATTCTAAGAGATGTGAAGCTTTATTCTGACAAAACAAACAAAACCATATCTTACAAGAAAGGTTAGAATAAAATCCTTGCCCCGTTGGGTGTGATTCTTAACGGATGGCTGTGATTGCCACCCACCAGCTGAGTGTTTGAGGACATCAGCATTGTGTTTCTGCCCCCTTGACAGCTGTTCACTTAACCTTGGTTTTACTTTTTCCTCCTGGCAGGCACAAGATGGCGAGAGTACCTTTGAACAGGTGGGTGCAGGAGTGCGTGGTCCCAGGATTGTGGAGCACAAGTCCCCCTCCAGCTGCCAGTCTGAGAAGAGCTGGCCTATCTGTGCGGATGATGACTGGGTGAGCGATTAACACTGGGGTGGAAGTGGGGCTCATCCCTAGGGCACCCGCAGGCCTCAGCTGGATCAGCAGCTGGATCACTACATCAGGTGCCACAGGCCAGCATGGGGTTTAGCGTTAGGGCTGAGGTAACACTTCAGGTCAGGGCAGCCTGCACAGATCTCCTGTGGGAAACAAAGGAAGAATGGAAAAAATGAAAACTAAAGAAAAGGGAGAAGTTTGCAATGGTGCAGAATGAGAAGAGAAAGTAAGTCTGATAAAGAAGGATTAAATAAACAAAGGCTAACCCAAGAAAAACATAAGAACGGTTTCTTTTCAGAATTTTGGTATTGCCTCTTTTGGAGCTCATAAAAGAAAGGCACCAGAAAAAGAGTTGTGAGGAAAAGAAGTAGCTAGAAATCACATACACTCACTAATTTTTAGGAAGTCAGATTACAAGATACTCAGTAGACGTCTCATAATAATTGACTAGATGTCTTTGTATGTAAATTATTAATTTCTCTCTTTCTTGCCTCTTGCATCGCAGTCCTTTCCTGTGATGCATTTATTTGATCACTTCTTGGCAAAGAACTTAAGTCTGTCAGAATGTTAAGCTTTTCTGAGGAAAACTTTGCTTAAAAATGTTGGCCTCTAACATCCTCCCTCAAACTGGCTGACAGACTTCTTACAGCAGACCTTTAGGAAATATATATATACAAAAAAATCTCACCCAGGAGCAGAGGAGAGGGGAAACTAAAGGTTTACTTGTTTCTCACTCCACAGTAATGGCAGATTTCTGAGGATGTGCTTCATTGATTCCATTATACAAGATGTTTACTCTTGAGGATTTTAGCACAATTATTTCCCTCTCTCAATTCTAGGGTACCAAATGTCCATCAGGATGCAGAATGCAAGGACTGATTGATGAAAAGGACCAGGAGTATAGTCACAGAATAGACAAAATCAAGAAGCTGCTCTCAGATAATCAAAACAACTATAAGAAGTCCAATCAGATAATTGTGGAAACTGTAAATGCACTAAAACCAAACCTGGACAGTGCTCAGAGTGAGTATCTTGTGCCCAGTTTTATTATCCATTACTGAATTACTACTTTTTTGTGAATAAGCTGTATGTAGTCAAAGTACAGGCTACACTGGATATTATTATCAAGAAACAGAACAATCATAATAATAGACTCTTAACTAGTTAGCAAAAATTAATTTAATTTTAATCTGCTCAGTACTATGAAAAATATGTTCTCAATTATGTGTCTAATTACATATTTTAAAATATGATAAATATTTCGGAAAGAAAAACACATGGGCATAGCTGACTGTGAGGCATTTTTGTTTCAGAGCTTGATGAGACTTACGGTCGTCTGACAGGAGAACTGAGACGGAGAATTGTGACACTAAAGCAGAGAGTTGTCACTCAAGTGAACAGAATTAAAGCTCTGCAGAGCAGCATCCAGGAACAAGTGGTGGAGATGAAGCGTTTGGAGGTAGGTATCTGCTATGCACTTCCCATTCTTTCCAGGGCCTAGCTACAGAAAAGGGATCTGTCCATTATGGTGAGCAGTGCTCCATTGGGAGAAAACATGATACAACTCTCACAGGATCTGACTTGCTGAGACAAATCCCCAAATGAGTTGCTTTCTATCCATCCTGGTTTTCTACTTCTGCTCTCTAGAAACCAGCATGAGTTCCATGAGTTCCTAGTTCCATCTGCTGCTTCTCTCTCAGGCCACAAGGATGCTCCATCTACTGATAAATGCTTCTGTATGAGGTGTTTCTCCTCCTGTAAGGAGTTGCTGAGCAGTTAGAAAGGGGACGTGCTCTGTCCATCCCCAGTGCTGCCACTGCTGCCCATAGCTAGAGTTGGCATTAAAACCTGCGTTCCAAGGTTGTAGCGAGTTCTTCTGATGGTAATGCAAGGAAAAATCCTAGCACAAACAGGTTTTGCGCAAAGGCTCATTTTGATTCCTAGAACAGAAATCCATCATTTGGATCATTTGAGAAAGCAGTGGTAACCCCAAGACGTCAGACCTCTCAGCAGGGCTATGACAGAGTTTTCCCCTCTCTTTGGGGGCCCATTTCTACCCCAGTCCCTGTGGACCATATCCAGCTCTGCAACACTCCTTCCAAAACCAGGAAGACCCCTCTAATTCCCAAAAATAAAGGTAGCAGAGATTGGGAACCTTCTACAATATTGTTTTCCATGGAACTTATGTGCATGGTGATATTGCCTATGTTGTATTTACAATGGAAATAAACCTATGATCACATCAAAACTGAACTTTGGAAAAGCTCAGCTGTCAGTGGGAGGCACTAGGGTAGTTCTCATCTTTCCCCTGTTCAGTAGAATATATCCTTGCTCGAGAAAGTCAGGAAAGCTCCCTAACCAAATTGCTTCTCTCTGGTTATGTAGGTGGACATTGATATTAAGATACGAGCTTGCAAAGGAACATGTGCTAGAAGTTTTGATTACAAGGTGGACAAAGAAAGCTACGACAACATCCAGAAGCAGCTTGCCCAAGCCAACTCCGTCAACTTGCACCCAGAGCTTCAAACAATCACCTTGAGCACACTGAAAATGAGGCCACTTAAGGACTCTAACGTTCCTGATCATTTTAAGCATAAGCCTCTGCCAGAAATGCAAGCTCTGAACATAATTAATGACATCAAGCAGATGGAAGCGGTATTAGAAAGATCAGAAACAGATGCAAAACCCTCCCGAGGCGACAGCTCATATCACACAGCAGAATCAAGGGGGGATGAAGCTTCACACAGCAGCAAATTAGTTATTCCTACTCATGGGAGAGAAACCCTTAGTCTGGGAGACAAAACCTCCTCCACAGTTCGTAGATGCACCAAAACTACCACCAAAAAAATAGTCCCTGGGCCTGATGGCCCTAGAGAAGAAGTAGTTGAGAGAACAGTTTCTTCTGATGGCTCAGACTGCTCCTATTTATCTGGAAATGTTGACGGGGAAGGGAGCACCTACCGTTTCAGTGGTGCAGACGGCTTGCACAAGCTAGAGACTCTATTCCCTGAGCTAGAGTCATTTTTTACCCCTGACTCTCCATCCACCGCTACTAAGCACGTTAGTGGATCTAGTAGCTTCTCAACTAGCAGACACACAACTGGCACAGGCAGTAGCCACATAGGTACAGGAGTATCCACTCATTCAGGGACTTATGGGGGAAAAGACAAATTTGGAGATTTAGGAGAGGAGGAGGAAGATGACTTTGGAAGACTTCAGCCATCTCGATTCCCATCTGGCAGTGCAAGTCACTCCAAGACTGTAGTGACCAGCTCTTCTAGTTTCAAGAACAAGGGAGGCTCTACTTTTGAAACCAAGTCAGTAAAGATCCGTGACATAAATGAGCGGCTAGGTGGGTTGGAACATGATCAGAGTGCAGAGGACACCCCAGACTTTCAGGCACGCAGCTTCAGACCGTCAGGAGGGAAGCAAAGGACACCCAGCACTGGGAAAGGTAGTTATTGAGGTGATGGAGCCGAACTCCATCCATGACCAACCTGACACATTGATTTTAGATACTGTAGTACAACAGTGTGATCATTAAATGCAAACACTGTGTCTGTTTGTTACCACCTCGGAAACAAAAGGGAAAATATGTCATTAATACTCGGGTACTACATAGACAATTCACGATTTAAGAAATATGTAAAGTTTTCTTTCCTGAATTCTTTTTAATGTTGCCTGTTACTATACCTAGCATAGTCCAAGACATGACAAACAATTTTCCTCTGAGTTATTGGTATTTGGATTCCTCTGAACCTTTTATTAAATTTTGCTGATAACTTCTGTCAAACCAGATCAACTTTTTTTTTTAGACTGTGATGATATCCGCCAGAAACACACTTCTGGTGCCAAAAGTGGCATTTTCAAAATCAAGCCAGCGGGATCCAATAAGGTTTTGTCAGTTTATTGCGACCAAGAGACCACTTTGGGAGGATGGCTATTGATCCAACAGAGAATGGATGGATCAGTGAATTTTAACCGGACCTGGCAAGACTACAAGAAAGGTTTCGGCAGCGTGGATGGCAGGGGGCAAGGAGAGTTTTGGCTGGGCAATGAAAACCTACACTTGCTGACTCAGAATGATACTCTCCTTCGGGTAGAGTTAGAGGACTGGGATGGAAATGCTGTGTTTGCAGAGTATCTCATACAGGTAGGGTCTGAAGCTGAAGGGTACACCCTTGCTGTGTCTTCCTACGAGGGCACTGCCGGGGATGCCCTGATCGCTGGCTGGCTGGAAGAGGGCACCGAGTACACGTCCCATGCCCAGATGAAGTTCAGCACCTTCGACCGGGACCAGGACCATTGGGAGGAGAACTGTGCCGAGATGTATGGGGGGGGCTGGTGGTACAACAGCTGCCAGGCAGCCAACCTCAATGGCATTTACTACCTGGGGGGTCACTACGACCCCAGGTACAATGTCCCCTACGAGATCGAAAACGGCGTAGTCTGGCTGCCATTTAAAGCCTCTGACTATTCCCTAAAAACTGTTAGAATGAAAATCAGGCCCCTAGAAACCCTGTAGAAAGGCCTTTAATGCGTGTTATGACTACAAGTTGAAAAGATTTTTTATATTTGTATGTATGATGTATCTTTACCCTGTGAATTTGAAGGCAACTGAGCACATTGGTAGATTAAAAAATAAACAATGATTAATTATCAACAAGACTTTTTTGATCATATTTTTAACTGACAAGGAAATATTGATTTAAAAACCCTTCTGATGTGAACTTTGTCTATGTCTATGTCTTTGGCAGCTCATACCTTGACTTGAGATAAAAATTTTTAATTTGAACTATTTTGTTTTAGGAGTGTTAAAGAAGTAAAAGTATTTAGAAGTATGTTTCCAACAAAATCCTGCCTCCACTGACATGGACTGTGAAATTCTAACCAAGTTCAACATTCACACCCTCATTTCCATTTCAAGGGGAGCACAACAGCAGTGGGACTCAGCTCTCAGAACCAAGGGTGCTATGGCTTCTCACTTTTGCCACACACCTAACACGGAGCACACTTTGATAAAGAACACATGCAATTTAGGACTCACTTTTAAGAATCTCCTAAACTTTGATTTTATAAATATGGACCTTCCATCCCACTGATGAACCACAGATAGCTTACCATGCTTACTTGTAGCTTCAAAATAAGACAACTCCATGATAACTCATCAAAACGCAACTCCCCAAACAGGCTATTATTTTCTAGTAACCACTAAAAGGTTATGACTAACCAGATCAAGCAAGATGAGGTGCCACCTGAATGTTTCTCAGCACATGTGCCAAGCAAAGAATTTTCCTAAGGATAAGGCGTTTAAATCAGCTTGCTGACAGTGTGTGGTAAGGATCTTTTAGACAAAAGCTGCCTGCATGGAATATTAGTTATATTGGTCACACAACTACAGAAGACCACAGAAGACCTTTATACCTTATGGCATAAAATTACACATGTATTTACACTGTTTAATATTTCTGTGCTTCTAGAAAAAGGCATGAGCAAACTTCCTTACCTCTGATTTCACTGACATGCATTCCATTTAACAAGATCATCAAATATTGGCAAAGCAGCTCATTTTAGCCTTTTTTTCAGTGTTTCTCAAATGCAGCCACTGTCTAACCTTTTCGGAAACATTGCTGAAGAGCAAAGACATCTTTACACTCATGTGAGGAGGTTGTGCTTTCAGAAAACAGGTTTCCACTTGCACATTACGTTTTTGTTCCTTAGGCTGAGCGGAAGCCTGCCTGTGTGGATGCTGAACATTTGTGCTCCTTTAGTGAGAAGCTGCCATTATGTCTCCTTCTCTTTCTCCTGGGCTTCACAGATTAAATAAACATTAAAGGTTTCAGGTGGGATCCATCCACCCCCAGTGATCTGAGTCTCTTCCTTTGTGGAGGAAGGCAGACCTCTTTGAGAGATGTTCGTCCTGTTTACTAGGGTTGGGAAGTCTTGTCTTTTTCTGCTCAAGGGAGCATAGTCTACTAGGTTTGATGAAATACTCAACCTCCACTACTCTATGACTGGAGACATTAATTACTCTAGTCCCATGATAGAGACTGTGTGAAAAACATGTATGTGGAAAAGCAATTATGGGAACCAGATCCCAGAAAAGGACATATTTTATCCAGCAACAGGATTTGAGCTAAGGAACCAGTGACCTACTCATTTGTTCAATACTCTTTTCACTTTTATTCCTTCTCAATTTGTTACATAGGTAGTTACTGTTATTTTTATATTATAAAAAAAATAACTGTCTCTTATTTAGTGGAATGCATTTCCTTCTCCCCAGATTATGTATAAATACTTCGGAATAATATGAAGAATACTTTAGTTTTAAGACTATTGTTTTTAGAAAACATTTAGAAAGAATTCTCTCCCTCTTTAAAAGAGACACAAAAGACCTGTGTAAAAGAGTGAAACAAATTGTTTTTATTTTATCAGTGTTATTCTATAATAGTTAATTCTGTCTTGTGCACAAATGAAAAATGGAAAACATACACTTCTGAGTTATTTTCATCGGACAGATTTAGATTTACATTTGACACAGCTTTTCACTTTAGGTCACAATATGGTTGTACATATAGATTTGGTTCTCACGTTTAAAGATAAGACTGAGTACCATGCTAAAAAGATAGCCACGTACAAATACTAAAAGAAAACCCCTGAATCTGTACATTTTGATAATGGTTACTGTGGAAAGTATGGCCGGATTTTCATGCTCATCTTCTTCATGGAATACCATGACCCTTTCCAGTTCATCCATACAACACCATCATCTGTCCCATGTTTTGCCATGTCCCAGCTGTAGGTCCCTCCCCAGTAGTATCTGCCGTTAGGGTTGGCTGAGTGGCAGCGGTTGTACCACCATCCACCACCATCTTGTTTGGAGCACTGTTTTCTTGGATCTAAAGTTAACCTGATGATGAGGGGGAAAAAAAAAAGGTGTTGAAAGTTACATCTGTAATATAGGCTAACAGATCAACAGAGTACATACACCTGCCCATGTACTGCAATTTTCAAACCATAATGAACATTTTAAGTCCTCTCTGAACTTTCTATAAAGGACTGACCATTACAAGTGTGTGCTACGTGGTGCACTCAGAAGGTAAAGCAACTAAGAAAAACAAAACAGATTTTAGTTGCACCTCTTTGGGAATGTCATTTTAGTTTACTGACTGATAACTATGGTTACTTGCAATTCATAATGATAATTACAATATCAATGAAATTTAAAGATAGAAACCAATGAGAAATGTATGTCTTCTCCAACCTGAACAATTCCTTTATTCATGAATATGTAATCAGGTATTAAGCACAGATTAGAGATATAGTGCTCTATTATGTACTTTACAACCGAGCTCCTGTCTTCTGAGTAGGCAGAACATTGTTGTTTAAATTGACGTGCTACCTGCCTCTTTCTTCAGGACCCATTATATTTTACTGGAGTGAGTACCAATATTCCTACTTAGTGTCCTCACTACTGCTGCTGTCAGTCTCTGACTGTGAATATACTGCATCCAGATTTGCCGCTTTGTCTGTAGTAAGTTATTCGTTGAACCAATAAAATTCAGCATGCTTGCTTTTTACTTGGTTGTGGACTGTCACAAACATAATAGTTTTACCAGTCCTTGTCTAGGCCAAGGGAACTGCATAGACATTTAGCTGGTAACTTGCAGGGATGTAGCATATTTTGACATACTACGAAATGCTATGAAAACTAATGGCAAATTACAGAAATAATCTCTATTCAGCTCTATTTTTATTTTAAATGTCCAGCGCAACTACATACCATCCATCATTGTCTCTGTCATATGTACTGAAGTACATGCCATTGTGAATTGTCATTGTCCTGTTTTCTCCATGCAGTTGGGAAGCTCCTTCCATCAGCGCGTTGCCTGCAGTGCCTTTGTAGTTACTAACTGAAAGCTGGTACTTGTTTCCTTCATTGTGTATGGTGAAACCTCCATAATGAGCAGATACTTTATCGCCATTCCAGTCCTCCATTTCAATTAAAACTTCAGTGGGCCCTATTTTGGTAAGCTGGCTGATCTTGTCATTTCCAAGCCAATATTCACCTGAGAAACAAGCGAGAGTTCTATGAAACGGACTTCGCAATATATTTCAAGGCAACTTTATTATTTGCCTATAGGTCTGCTGAAGTGGATTAGTTCATTTAAAAAAAAAAATCTAAGACCATCAAAAAATAGGAGAAAATGGTTTCAGTAAGAGCATCTCTTTTCATTTTATGCTTGGTGTTTTACCTGGTGTATCACAGTAGTTCTTCCCTCCACTCTTTGCAACATTTCCAAATCCTTTTTTGTATTGATCCCATACTCTTCCGAAATTAACACTGCCGTCCTGGCGGTTCTGAATCAAAGTCCAGCCTGCAGGAGCAAGAGTACTTAGATTAAATTACCAGTACAAAAGGAGCATCAAACATTCAGATACAGCTCCTTTAAATTCACCTCAGGACCAGCGGAGCATATGGCTTCCTTGCAGCAGGTCCTTCACTGCTTTTGCGCACAGCTTTGCCCCCTATGCTCACACTGAAGTAGAACCTTGCTTCATGAGGAAAAGTGGAAAAAGCAGAACTTGAAGGATGGCCCTGGTCTCTTGTCAAGTGCATTGGAGCAGGGTAAGAAATGAGCCAGGCTGTCCTTGTCTGCCCACCTATGCACTGTCCATGACAGTCATAGTAAAATACATACACAGTTTATTTCCAGTTTCACTACAGAAGTATCCTATTCTGCATCAGCAGATGACCTCAATAAGACTTGCCCAAGTAAGTCGATCAGATTTAATTATCAAGTAATTACAAAAGGTATAATTTCATATTTCTTTGTATAAAATACAAATTACTAATATGAATTTTTTGTAGCATTGATAAATTAATATTTAACAGCATAGTTTCACACTAACCTCCATTATCTGTTTCCATGTCACAGTATACTCGGTATGGCTTGACGAAAGGATCTGGCTGGATGAGGTACATTTCGGATGTCTCACCTCCCTTTCTGACGATATCCTCACATTCTGCAAGAATAAAACAGACTATTATTGAAAGATCTATGAACTTCAATAGTCTTTTTATCCTTTGGTTTGCTGCTATATAGGAACAGTTTTAAATATCTATAGATAGTATTTTACTTTCATTTTAATTTCTGTAATACATCAAGAGAAGAAATAATGCTGCACTGTGCAGCTTTTCTAAAGAGGAATTTCTGAAACTTCAAATTAAGTGATGCAACACTGCATACCATACAATGACTTCTTGAACTAAAGCTTGTGAAAGAAGAACCTTTTTTGACTGCAAAAAAAGCAAGAGTACAACTATGATAATTACAAATGTATCATCTCCACCTTACAAAGACCCTGAACCACATATTTCTTTAAAATGCTACTGGTCATTTACAAAGACTGATATTGGATAAGAGGATCTTTGGTCTGACCAGTATAGTGATCCAGAAAAGATTTTTTTTTTCATCTAGGATCACTTTCCATCCTTCCTAATACCCTGATCAATTGTACAGGCTTCAGATGCATCCATCAATTTGCAAAGTGATATAAATGGGAGAAAAGATGTCATTATAGTTGAATGAGTACCTTTGCCTGAAACCACAGGAATATTACAGGAAACAGAACATGGGGAACGGCAGTAGTCCACCTGGGTTGCAATGGCATTTTCCAATTTTTGTATCTTTTTATGTAAAGAATCAACAACTGCACGAAGGACCCTGAGGCTGGATGGGATGTTATTGTCCAGATTATCCTTTATATAATTATACTGCAATTCCACTTCTGTGTTGTACTGAGAAAATAAATCATCATTGTCTAGAAAAACAAAGAGATGAAAAGCAGATTAGTTTTCTACATATTTCCCCGTTAGGAAATGATGAACAGCAATTTGTCAGTACATTTTGAGATGCCACTACGAAGAAAGGCAGGACAGGCGTTTCTTTTTGCTTACTTTTCTACATTGTGCAAAAACTATGCAGATACTCTCAGGGAAGTGGCACATGTGTACTGTTGTTTCTTTGCTAGCTAATAGATTTATCAGAGGTGGTTCACTCTGCCAAAGAGCAGTAATTCTCTTCTTTCTGGGGAACTGTGGTGCCAATCCAGAGGCTGGTCATAAATGGATTGGATGGACGCAGGAAGACAGTTAACGAGAACATGTGAATGATGTACATTTAGAGGCCTCATATGAATCTTGCCTTAGTATGAGATCCATTCCTTTGCCTCTCACAAAGGATGTTTTTTAGGATTTAAGAGGTCATGGTCACAAAACCTTGCTTTGCTAGATATTCCATGGTATTTTTAATTTTTTTTAAGAAGTCCCATTAAAAAGTAACTGTAGGAATGCCAATAAAACTTCAATACCATTTACAGTAGTAGTTCATAGAAATAGCATACCTTTTCTCTGTTTTTGCCTCTTTACCAATTTATCTTCTAGAACAGTCACATATTCATAGAAAGTTGAGGAGCTCTCCGAAAGTGTGCTCACTTCAGCTTTTAGATTATTAATAACTGGTTTCACAGTTCTTTCCTGTTTTAACAGTGCAGTTCGCAGCTCACAACCGGTTGGACACAGCACTCCCTTAAAAGAAGGAAAAAGAGATGTGAATACAAGTGAGGAAGTTCTAGTCCCATTAGTGACCTTTGAACCTTTGAACACAGCGAAGAGTTTGTAATGTGAGAACAGTTATTTAAGCATCTAGAGAAGCTTTAACAAACTTCATTTGCTGACAACTTCCACACTCAAACTTGTGCTCAGTCACTAAGATGCCTTTCAGCATTGCTACAGCTTGCATTTTCCAGCAGGGATCATGGCAGACACAGTGTGAAAGACTGCTGCAAGGCAGCAAAGGGCGTGCTGGATGTCAGCACGCTGGTACGCTGCCCCGTAAGAGCTGCAGGGGTGACTGAGGGCAGGCTAGAACTACATTTTGAAACTAATTTTAAGAAAGACATGGGAGGCTGGGGTTTTTTTGGACCCGAGGTTTCCCTAAGATTGTCTGAAACTGAATCCAGCTCTTCTGCAGAGGTATTTCCTGCCCTTATCAGTTACCTGTGCAAAGCCAGACGGAAGGCACAGGCTGGCCCGCAGACACTTCCTTCCCGGGCTTACGCTTCAACTCTCATCTCCCCATCTTGGCTGTAGGCTGACTCTACCACTAATCCCAGGGACTCTGACACAGCACCCTTCCGAATGCAGTCCTAGCAAACCCATGCAAAGCGAGGAAAAGCTGGACTGCTTTAAATAAATGACCATCCTTTATTTGGCAAGGAAAACTCTCGTGCTGGGTGCACTAGAAGGAAAGGACACTATGTCACCAGCTGCCTCAACAGCCAGACACCTACCAGCTCCTCCATCCCATGCTTGCAGCCGCCAGCATCAGGATAGACGGTGCGCTCCTTCTTGTCCGCCGTCTTCTCCCGCTTCGGGGGCCGGGGCCGGTATCCGGCGCCGCTGATGGGAGGCGCCACAGGCCGGGGCGTGGGCGCCATTTCACGCCTCTTGTCCAAGGGCCGGTGGCCCCGCACGTCAAGCACGGCTCCTCCGTCCTCCACAGCCTGGGGCAGAGGAAACGCTCTGAATCGGGGATTGCTCATGCAAAACGGGCTGCACAGGGTGCAGGCACCCTTTCTGCACTCTTACGTGTTTTAAACAGCAAGGAAAACCGGGGAATGGAATGAAAGAGCCGTAATGGAAATATTATACTGACACTATGTAAAAGTCATTGCTATCCTCTGCTTTGTAAGACTAGTCACACCCTCCGTACCTAGAGATAGATGAACTAAAAAGTCTTCAAAGCAAAGTAAAGCAATATTTCAATAGGCAACTTCGACTAAGGAATAAATCTTATATAGTTCAGAGCTACTAAGCACCATGAAACTTGAAATAGTAGGCTAAAAAAATAATAATAATAAAAAAAAATTTAGACATCCTCAGGGCTAAGAAGCATATTCAGCAGCACATTTTCAGTGTCCCAGTTTTTTATTGGGCTACAGGAATATTTGTAAGGTCGCAGAAAATCAAGCCACAGTCAAATATATCATCAGGTCTCAGGCCAATTTCACCAGCTGTTAACTGGTGAAATTAGGAAAACCATTTAATGACATCTCTCAGAGTAGGTTTGGAGAGCTCTCTCTGATGCATACATTCCCCATATCTGCCAGAAACAGCAAGTCGAAGAGTCTGAGCAAGGAAAACAGGCCTGGTCTGTACACATTTTCTCAAACAAAAAAATTCCAATTAATAGTTGTTTGAACAACTGAATCAAAACCTACAGCCTTTTCCAATCCAACTCAGACTTAGCTCCAAATAACAAATATTTGAAAGGATCCAACATCAGAGGCTTCAAGTAGTTTCAAAATAAGCAGCACGCACAACACAGAACTGCTGAAAATTATTTAACACATTAGTGTTAAAGTGTCATCAGTAATTAATGTGCAGACACGTCCTTAGATTGTCAGAAAGTCTGACTATCCAGACCAATTTAATTTTTACAGGGATTTTCAAACTATAAAAAAGTGTATAAAAATTCTACATTGTGTCTGCCACCAAAATATTTTACTTAAACAAAAATAAAGATATATTAAACCATTATTTTATATTGATTCTCATTGCTTTTCCCTTCTATTTAGCAATTGTTACCTCTTAATTTCCAATGTTATGCTGTATAAACTGGTAGTTTGTTTGTTTTTTTTTTTTTTAATGTCTACTGACTGCAGAAAAGTTTTTTACTGTCTTTGAGACAGGACATGATTAATTACACATTTCTACTCCTTTATACCTAATAGTAATTGTCTGTAACATTATATGTCAACATTGCTAAATTAGTACCCTTAAATAAATTCAGATGAATAATTAATCATACCATCAAACATTCTTCATTCCCTACAGAAAAAGGAATAGGAAGAAAATATCTCCAAGCTTGGAAAGTAACTATTGTGGAGTTACATATAAGAAGTGGATTTTGTGAACAAGTCAAGTGGAAGAAGAACATGCACTGAATTATCTTTTCCCACAACTTCTAATTTAGCTAACTCACATAAGATGAATGGGTAATGCATGCAATTAAATTAAATTAAATTAAATTAATTATTAGTGACAAACTATTAATCAATATCAGTACTACAACCTCATCGTCATATTCAAGAGAGCCCTGGGACTGAACGGAGGAAACACAGAGCAGGAACAGCAGGAGCAGTTTCATGGTGCCAGGTTGCTTGAGCTGCTTGGTGATCTTCTCTTTTCATCAGCTCTGACAGGGAGAGATCTCCTCTGTTCTTTTATATATATCTGCAGCAGCACTAATTTCCAGCTTCACAGTGATAGGATCACCCCTTCTGAGCAATCAGAGTTTCTCTGTTAATATTCAACTCTTCACTCTGTGCCTGAACACATCAGTTGTTGAGCAATTCCTCTGGACAACTCTTATCTATATGTTCCAGAGACCTCTGTTGATGCTGGCATCAAATACATGTTCAGATCCTTAAAAGTACCTCCTGCTCAGATTACACAAGGTTACCATTTTCTCAAAAATCACAGGGGTTTTAAAACAGCTGAAAAGGTGAATGGCCAAAGGAAAAAAAATATTAGATGTCATGTTGTGAGGGCTCCTTTTTTTCTCTTGGCTGAAAATGTGAACATTTCAGAAATATCATATTAAATGTGACGATAACTCACAGCATACAGATTTCTGCATTTTTCTAAATAGTTCAATGGTCCCTGATAGGTATGCAAATCTTGGGATCTTTTAACATAAAAGTGAAAAAAAAGGTATATTGTACTCATTACATTATAATTTTGAATAAAAGCAATGTTTTTGATTTATTATAGATAAATACTGTAAGCATAAGTCAATATTATTCCATTAATATAGCCTTGTGATATTGTAAAAGAACTAAAATAATTAAATATTACATATTAATTTGCTGGTTTCCATTCTTAATACAAAAATTACATCTTTCAAATATTATTTAAATATTTTTAATAACCTTCTAAGAGAATACAGCATGAAGTTACTTGAAATCATAGTGAAATACTCAAACATACTTTCTAATGTTTTATAGGAAGTTGCATATCACTGCTGTCATATTAGCAGAGTTTTAACATTTCAGTGTGTTTATATCCTGTGATTTTCTTGGGCATTATAAATGACTGTAATGTACTAAATTAAATTAAATGTGCCAAGTGAGAGCCAGCACACTTTTCTGAAGTATCGATGTCTGAACCAATGAAGGGATGCAAACTGTGGTCTGAGCTTCCATTTCAAAGACTAATTTGATGGAGGGGAGGATTTTATGGGAAGCAAAGATAAGACAGCTAAAATTGCTTGGTTTAGACATTTTTCCTGTATTTGTGCTGTTGTCAGAATTCTAGTAAACTTTGGAGGTTCACAAAATATGAGAACTGTTTAATCTGACTGGTTTAATTATTAAACAGTTTGGCCCCAAATCAGCCATGGCTCAAGGAGCTAAAACTCCACTGAATTGGATCTCCTGCATGAGGGCATCATCAACCCTATTAGATTGGGAAAAGCACAAACTTCTCCCTACAGACATTAAAGAAATCTGTCTAAGGCCAAAACTGACATCATTAACAAGTTATTTCTGCTTACGGATGCTAACCAAGACGTTATCATTGATTTGGGGAATATCCTAATTTTTAATACACTTTTCCCTCCATGTACCTCTGAGGGAGGTTCAACCAGCCTCTTACATATGGAAGGGACATAGTCAGCTTGAACCTTTGCCCAGGGATTACAAGTAGCTTGTGGTACAATGGAACTAAAACTAGGTCTCACTATTCCTGAGCTAGAAACTCAAATTATCCCAGCTCAGTTCACACAAATCCTAATTAAATATTAATAATATCAAGTGATATTTGTGCTAAATCTGTTTTGAAACCATCAGCGTGTTCTGCAGTAATTTACAGTCCCCTCCTTCAGGCATTAAGCTCTCTTTAGCTCCTGATGAAGAACCCTGGTTGTGTCTGTGTGGAGGCTGTAGGAGACTGGACAACAAGGGTTGGCGCAGAGCCGCCAAGCCAACAGCAGAGTCCCAAGCATGGGAAACTGACAGGCTTGTTCTGCCTTCAGATGGGATTTCCCCTTTGAAACTCAGCCTTTGGCTGTCCCAGCTCCAGTTCTTTTCATTGACTCCCTAGGAGAGTTGTGCAGTTCTGTCTCCCTGAGGATTCTCCACGAGCAGCACATGTATGTCACGCTCCAGCAGGCTGGCGGCTACGTGCCAAATGACCAGATGCCACAGGGCAGGGATCGTGTGACTGTCCATCTGGTAAGCAAGGGCCTTGTCTGCACTGCAGAGGTTGTGCCTGGAGACTTTTATCAACAAAAATGGTCCATTTTTGGAATGGCATACAGAGGAGTCTATCCTGTCAAACATACACACATACAGAGAAGCATTTTGGCAGCAGATGTTAATCTCTATTAGCATCTTGGTTATGAGATGTGATTTTACTCTTATGCTTGCAACCATTACAGTCAGGCTGAGACTTTATAAGGATTGAATAAAGCCTTATGAAGAACCAAAACTTTAGCTAAAATTTCTTCTAAAAATAGTATAAAAAGAAACTCTCTCTTCAAAACAGAACAATCTATCTCTCTTCCTTCATACTCCCTCCTCCAACTCATGTGGTTAATGAGAAGGTGTTCCCAGAGCTAATGTGGCAGTGGTACCATAGCATGCCAGCTAGAAACTGCAATAATATTCCATGGACCTGCTGGTGTTCCAAGACACTCCTTTGTTCAGTACTTGTGTACTAAAAAGGCACTTGCTGGCAGAGGCATGTGTGTGCTTTGAGGAATGACTGTTTGCTCACTGCCCTGGTGTTTGTTGTGCCGACCAGTGATGCAACTCTCTTTACACAAACCCCCTGTGCCCAGGTGAATCACTATCACCAGATTATGGCTCTTCAGAGCTGGATGTAACCCCCAAAGAGGTCTTGGGGAACAGAACCTTCTTGGCTTACACTGAGCCATAGTGTTTCAATTTAAAAATAGCTGTTGATTTAGAAATGTCCTTTTAAACCAGTAGTGTTGTAATAGTGTCATCCTATGAAAAGAATATTGTGAACTTAAATGTTCATCTCTGTTGAGATGAAGGTTCTTTTTTCTTATTTGTTTTTACTGGTAGCAAATATTACTTCAAAGGTTTCTTGTAAATGATAATGCTATCTCTGTGTTCCGGGAGCAACATTAATGTTCACTGTGGCTTTAAAATAGCACTAAAAGTTCATCCAATTTGCTAGTCACCTTCTATGAAATAGTGCTTATAAAAAATTACATAGTTAGCTATTTCCAGAATTGCAGCTGTAGTTGATGTGCAAGAACACATCAAGAAGCCATATGTTACAAAGAAAATTATTGAAGTACATATTCCTATTAATATTATTGACATGATTTATATGTTCCAGGACTAAATTTCACCTTAGACCTTCCAGGAAAAAAAAGAAAAATATTAAATTTGTCCTGTAACTGGATTCTGAAATCTCCGGAAAGATTAATTTGTCCTCTGAATTTCTGAAGCATTACAAGGATAGGATGAAACAGGTTCAAATTATAAATTTCTGAGGGGAATGTTCATGTGCAAAAAAATTTAGAAAACTACAGCAACTCCAGGGCCATGTGAATAATACTAATAATTGTAATAACAAGCACAGACAAGTTTTCTTGCTAAATATTTTTTTTTATTATTTTGCTATCAGAGTGCATATTTCCCACTTGGTTTCCCTGTAAAAAGCAATGGAAATACGAGTGATTTCTTTCAACAGAAAATTGAAAGGAAACAACTCTGTTGACAGTCAGAGATTAACCTTTAAACCACTTCCACACATGAAATCCACCAGTCAACTGAGTGATCAAGTAGGCACATGCAACCTTAAAAAAGAAAGATAAACCTGTTAGAAATCCCTAGCCCTCCCCAAGTTTCCTCTCAAATGTTGTAGATCTTCAATCTAACCTCAATCAGCCCAAGAGACTATAAGAGACTTGCCCCATTTTGACACACTGACCTGTGGAGTTTGCACTCTGGGTTGCTCTTTAAGCAAGGACAGACAATGCTCCCCCTCCTCGAGGCGCTGTGCTGGTCTTTACGGGAAGCTCTGAAATCCAGCAGAGGTTTCCAGCCTCACCAGAGAGAATACCAAAGTAGGCCAACACGATAAACATGAAACCTGGCTGCCTTGGCTTGAAACTGAGCTGGCAATAGTTCTCCATCGTTACTAGCACGATGCAATTGGTATCTCATCCCCACTGCTACCTAAAACGGCAGCTGTGGCTCCAAGCCACTTCAAGCACATTTCCATCACTGCATCCTAAATTACTAAACACAAACCACCAGTGCAGCCACCGGAAGGGACCCACCAGCTGCAGAAAAGACCTGGTATTTATGTCAAGCAGGCAAGTTGTGTGCCAGAAATAATCCCAAGCTTACGCTGTCCTGTAGCTAACAAAACCAGCAGGTTTGAACCAACTGTGTTGCACTGAATTTCTTCTAGGTCAGATGGTTTTGTAAACTGTTCCCAGCTCAGGCATGCAGGCAAGCAGACAGAGTGAGTGACGGGTTTAGTAATAAAGAAGAGCATCACGATGGAATGGCTGCAAAAGATAAGCTTGCCAAATCCCAGCTACTGCTCAGGAGGACAAGACTTCCTGGAATTAAGAGCAGATGAATATATGTGGAGAAATTAGGTGCCTATTTGAAATCTGCATAGATGCATTTGGTTATCCTGCTCATGAATGGAAGTGAAATATCAGGCGGAGCACCAGGGAACATTTGGAAGAGAATCACAACCTTTGCCCTTTCACAACCAACTCTTTGCTATGACGTGCAGGCGTTGCCAGCTCGTTCACACACTTCACTCTCCATCGAAATGAGGCCCTGTGGAGCCAAACTAAAGACACTCTTCCCAAAAGATCAGCTATAATGGCGAACATCCAACACCACCGCGGTTCCAAACTGCGTGGCTTTACCCTTGAGAAAAGGTAAGCACGAGGAAAGCAACACTTGAAAGCTGTAGCTGCACGGCCCTAGACAGCAGCAGAGGCCGATCGTTTCGGAACCAAGGGCGCTGACCCGCTGAGGCTCAGCCCCTCAGGCCGAGCGGGCAGGCTCGGGCCCCGCGGCGGGGCAGCGCCGGCGCCTCTCCGCAGCGCCACACCGCCCNGCCCCCGCTGCCGGGGTCACCCTCAGGGCCGCGGCGTGGCTCGGGCTGGAGGCACCGCCGTGGCGTCCGCGGGTCCCACCTGCCGGACCGAGCGGCGCAGGGTTATGTCCACAGGGTGGTTCAGTCTCTCCAGTGAGACTCCACACCCTCTCTGCGAACCCTGTGGCGGCGCACCATCATCTNCGCAGCCTCTTGTCCTATTTCTTGGCACCACCGAGCAGAGCCTGGCTCCGTTCTCTTGTCACCACCCCTTTATATATTTGTACACACTGATGAAGTGACTCGCATCGCCTGCTCCGGCAGCGCCGGCGGGGCTCGAACCCGCGACCCCCCGTACTCCGAGCGGAGGGGTTGCCATAAGCCCCACCCTCCATTTGAGCCCCCCGCACGTTTCCCCTCTCCATGCGTCACGTCCGGTGCAGCGCGGGCCGGCGCCGGAAGTGGCTCCATAGTGGCTACGGCGGAGGGAGTTCGGTGGCGCCATGGCGGAGGTGAGGCACGGGGCAGCGGTCCCGCGCGTCCACTCTGTCGCGCCCTTGAGGCACTCCGGGCCTCCAGGGAACGGGGCCGGGTCAGTGGGACGAGTGGGGTCGGGGCCGGGCGGGAGAAGCGCCGCTCCGCACCCGCCACCTTTGCTGTCCCCCGGGTGGTAAAGGCCGCTGTGTGGCGGCCCCTCCATTTGCGCATCCCCCGCCTGGTTCGGCCCGGAGACAGCGAGGTGCCCGCAGGACGTAGCGGGTGGGGGTCATCGGAGTGTGCGTGTCTGGGGCGGGAGTGAGCAGCGGGTTTGCTTTGCTGGACTTGTGCCGAATGCGGAGTTGGTGCTGGGGAAATCCGGCAAAGCATCACCATCCTGTCAAGGAAGGGGATTGTCCCGCTTTGCTCCGCTCTGGTGCGGCCTCACCTCGAGTGCTGGGTATTGTGTTGGGTACCACAATATCAGGAAAAGATATAAAGGATATTGAGATGTTTGGTCTATAGGGAAAACCTTATGAAGAATGGATGAAGTCACTTGCCATGTTTAGCCTGGAGAAGAGAGTGAACGGAAACCTCATTTTAGTTTACAGCTTTCTCACGAAGGGGAAGCAGAGTCGGATTGATCTGATCTCAGTGGTGACCAATGACAGGAGCCGAGTGAACAGCTTGAAGTTGTGTCAGGAGACGTTTAGATTGGATATTAGAAAAAGGTTCTTCACCCAGAGGGTGGTTGGGTGCTAGAACAGGCTCCCCAGGGAGTGGTCACAGCAGCAAGGCTGACAGAGTTCATTGAACATTTGGTCAATGCTCTGGGGCACAGGGTTGTGACTCTTGGGGTGTCTTGTGCATGGCCAGGAGCTGGACTCGATGATCCTTGTAAGCCCCTTCCAACTCAGCACGTTCTGTGATTGTGGGGAAGTGATGCTGTGGTGTTTTACCCCCAGAGAGCTGCTGACTGTTAGCCCATAAGGGAAACCTCAGCTTTTTTTTTGTGAGGGCTTGGGAGTACACCTGTGGAGAAGGCCACTGGTTTTATAGGTTGTAGATTCTGCACTTCTGAAAGCATGTGGGGCTGTCAGGGTTATAGACGATAGTGCAATGACTGCTGCCCGATGCAACACTGTGAGCTGTTTTTTCACAGAAAAGCATCTGTTAAAAATTACTTGCAGAAGCTTTTTCCCTATTGGGGAGGCATGGTGTTACCTGCAGCTCGGTTTGTGGTGTCAACAGTTGCTGTTGTTGAGTAGTAATTAGCCATGTTAACATGAAGTGGTACTGTGCACAGAAATTCATTATTGCCCGTGTTCTTTGTACGGTGGTAGTGAAGGAAAACTGAGTTTTTGGTTTTTTGGGTTTTTTTTCAGAATTGACTTCTTTATTGCCTACATATTAAAACGGAACTAGGAAGGACGTAGGATAAAAGCTTTTATACTCATGGATTTGTCATGCAGATAGCAGTGCATAAAATTTGATCAAAGTTTTTGGCATGCTTTTCAAAGTCTTCTAAGTTTTCCAGGAATAGATTATAGTTTTGAACAAACGCTGAAATAAAACAACTAACATAATAACTTAATTTTTTGGTTTCCAAGAAGATTAGTATCTTCTGTGAACCGAATGGTTGCGTGTCATATTACTGAGATTTGAAATTGCTACTCGGTTCTATTTATGTTTCAGTGTTCCTTTTTTCACTTAAATCTGTTTAACATGTCCTTTATTTTAGGAAGTCCAAAAACATTCTGTGCACACACTTGTGTTCAGGTCTTTGAAGAGAACTCATGACATGTTTGTAGCTGATAATGCCAAGCCTATCCCATTGGATGAAGAAAGGTGAGTGCCTGTTTGGGGTCAGATTTGTTTCTTTTTTACTTAAAATTTTCCCCCATAAGTTGCTAGGATACTAACTACTGGGTACTTCTACTACTGGGTACTTAATCACAACAAAGGCAGAGGAGAGGAGTTGTAGCTCCTGGCTACACTTCTTTTGGCTCTGGGCGTTTCTCTCAGAGCGGGGAGATAACCCGACTTTTGGGGCAGGTAAAGGACAGGGCTGGGGGCAGCTTTGCTCTCTTGCTCTTGGCATCGGAGAGAGAAGGGGCAGGCCGCTGCTGGTGGCTGCGGGTGGAGTTTTTCACTGGCCCACCGGGTCTGTTCCTGAGGAAATCTACCATCCTCGTGTGCCCAGGGACTCTGAGCTCTCCTCCTCCTGCCTCTCTGGAGCTGGGCCGGCCCTGTCCCACCGCCATTCGGCACCGCTTTGGATACGCTGTATCCCTGCACTGCCCGGCCTTCCAGGACATCCCTGCCCTTCCAGCTACCGCCGTGGAGTTCTGGGTACATCCCACCCACCAGCCCGGGATTCTCCACGCTTCCAGCTTGGTGCTAAAGCACCAAGGGAGCCCTGCGCCAGGACCAGACCGCCCGGGCTTTGTGATACAAAGTCCCCTCGAGGTTCCTGGTTCTGTTCTATCATTAATGCTGTAGTTGTTGTTTGTTTGCCTTGTTGTACATACTAGTAAAGAACGGTTATTCCTATCCCCATACCTCTGCCTGAAAGCCCCTTTAATTTTCTAAATTACAATAATTTGAAGGGAGGGGATTTGAATTCTCCATTCCGAGGGAGGTCCTGCCCCTCCCTAGCAGATGCCTGTCTTTCAAACCAAGACAGTGCTGCTGCACACAGTGAAGTTTTAAACTGTGGATGATTGCTACACCCAAGTCAGGAATTCAGATGTTTCTGTGCTGTTAACAGTGTAATCTTGTGGGGAGAGAAATATTAGAGTCCTGAAGTTTTATGTCATCCTCTCTAAAATGTATCAACGCTTGCTAACAGTTCAGAAACTGGGGTTTAATGAGGATTTTGCTTTACTCTTCCCACAGTCACAAGGTGAAAATGGCAGTCAAGCTGCGCACGGAGTATGGCTCAGTGTTACACATGCCCACTCTCAAAGAGAACCTGAGGGAGAAAGGAGGCCCCAACACTGGGGATCCCTTTGGACACAAACAGTATTCTGGAAATCAAGGTTCGTTTGCCCTTAGTGGTGTATTTGTCCTTTCTTTTGTGACAGTCTCACTGGTGTAAAATCTGCAGAATGCAGTCCAGTGTTAATCCACTGTAGATAAATGCAGAAATCAAAAGCACCTTTTTTGATTGGTATTTTCATGCCAGGGTCCACAGAAGGTAAGTGATTCAGAAAAAGGGGAAAGTTTGTTTTAAAAAAGGAGTTATTGGGTGCTCTGTTTTTTTAATAGTGATAAATTGGTAAAAAGAGTAATTTTTGGTAACGTTAATGTGTATTGTACTTAGGTGTTAAAGTTGAGTAATTAATTTCTTATGTTTGCCAAGTTCATGTTGATTAAGGACATGCTCTTTTCTTGACTTTATTTGTTTTGGCATTTTTGTGTTGTTATTGTTTGGGGTTGATGCAGTTTGTCACACACACACACAAATACACACACTTTGATTAGAAGGTATGAACTAAAACTCTTACTTTTTTTGAAAGTTTGACTTTATATATAGTATATCTACAAAGGCTAGGGATTGGGGGAGGAGGTTGACACCTCTCCCCATCCCGTTGGTTAAGATAACTGTTCATTAGCTGTCCATATCTTTAAGACAAAGAATGTAAACTACTTTGAAATATATAATAATATTGGTTGTGTTTACAGACCAGAGCGTGAGAAAGAACTTAAAACGTGAAACTGTGAAACAGAAGAGAAGGTTGAAAAAAATCAGGGTGAATAGGGTGGTTTTTTTGTTATTTTCATTCTGTTTCATAGTATATTTACAGTCCATTAGCTGTGCAATTTTTAAACCAGAAAACACTTTATTTCAAATCTTAGAGTTTTTGTGTATGTTTTGTGATGTATAAGGTAGATCCCTTATGAAAATTCTCTTCTAAAAATGCTGCCTCGTTTTAATTGAGTAGTTGATATTCAGTGGATTCTGAGATTCTGCCCAAGGTGTTTTATTTGGAAGTATTGTGAAAGTGAAACATGTTGAGAGAAAATGAAAAATCTTTTAAGAAAGGAACCTTTTTGAATTCTGATGGCATAGGCAACCAACTAGCTTTGCATTTCAGACACCCATGCTCTTTGTATATTTGAATCCTTTTCCATGATACCTACTTCAAAGGCAATATGAAGATTTTTTTTCTTCAGTACTCTTGATGGCAGGTAGCTTTACCATTCAAATTACTTATTTTTTGAAATTGAGTTTTCTAAAATGGAGATAGCCAGAACAAATTAAATTAATGAAAATGAGAAATGTCTAAGTACATTGGAGGTGGTTACTGTTTTCTTCTGCTCTGTGTGATCTGCTCTCTTTTCCACTATCTGGGGTTTGAGTGCATTGTTTGCAGTGCAGTATGGAATGTAATTATTAATATAACATTTTCTTGCTCTTTAGGACAAGAGGTTGAGTATATGGTAACTGGTACACACCCATACCCATCTGGGCCTGGTAAGTAAAATTTTGCAAGTGTTTGCATGGATTTTTTGGGTCTCTGTATGAACAAGATATCCTTCATCCTAGCAGGAGCAGGCTTCCTCTTGATGTGAGCCCATACTTAACAGTCGTGGAATGTTGCCTGGTTTTCATCACCAGAGCAGAAAGGTACAGGTTAACCACCTTGCTCTGGAGAAGAGACTTGAGGGTGTAATAATTTTAATGTCATTTGCTTTTTCCTGTACTTGTAAGGCTTATGTTTCTGTGTTGTTACATTGGCCATTGCTAATTGCCACTGTTACTGATCGATCCTGCTCTGTTCTTGTTAGAGCTTAGTTTTAGCTGTTGATCGTTCATTGTGTTTATTATGAGTATAGTGGAAAATCTGTTGTCTTGATTTATAACTTAAAAGCTGTGAGTGTTCAGTGGACCCTCAACCATTAAAAAAACAGGCAGAGTTGCTTGTAACTATGGGGATGAGAATTGCTCACAGTGGCTTCCTTAAGTTTAGTGCTCTTTTAATAGAATCATTTATTTCAGGGTTGAAAATCAGATTTCTTTCTTTGCTCTTTCTTGTTTTACCCTAAATATTTTGCCCAATACACTTTTGTGTTGCCAACTGACAGAAGTTTGGTTAGGAAAAGAAGTAAAACAATGAGTTAAAATTTACCAGTCTGCACCAAAATGATAGTTTACAAAGAATTTTAAAATTTTTTTTAGACAGTATCTACTATTCTTTAGATAAGGTTAAAAATCTGAAGATGTGGCCTGAAATTCTCATATCAGTAGGACTAAACCTTTTGTAGTTCTGGTACCACTGTGTGATGCCAAACACCACATAGGGATGGATTAGAAATTGTACTAAAGGACCTAAGTTAGCAAATGCTTCGCAAGATCGTGTGTATTTCTCTGATGTTTGGATTTCCATAGCAGTTGAAGCTGGATATAAAGATGGATGCTGCTCCCAATTAGACTTTGGTTTGTTTGTTTGTTTCCACTGACATACTGTTTTACACTCTAGAAATTTTGTTCTCACATATGTAGTAGATTAAGATGGAAAGGATTTGTGCCAAAATAAAGATTTCAGTAGATTAGAATTGTAAGCGAAAATGTTATTGAAGGATGAGAGTTAATACTACAAGTGTGTCAGGCCCCTTGTTTACAGGTATATGTGTATATATATGTTTGTATAATACACTTTTGAGTTCTTGTTTAAAGGGGTTTTCTTTGTTTCTGATGTGCTTTTTTTTTTTCAAGGTGTGGCTTTGACAGCAGATACTAAGGTCCAGAGGATGCCAAGTGAATCTGCAGCACAGTCCTTAGCTGTAGCACTTCCTGCTTCCCAGTCCAGGTACTGCTGTGTTACCTCATTGACACTGTTATCTGTGGGAATTTCAAGGCAAATCACAGAACCTGGGATAAGAGCTACTTGGAGTAATTCAGATATTGTTAAAGAAACTGCTTTTAGTGTGGACAGGCACTTTTGTTTTTTATTGTCATGAGAGGCAGTGGGTGGAAGTTGGACCAAGGGAAATTCTGTTTAGTTAGAATAGAAAAATGTGAGGCTTTGTGGGTATCTGTACCTTGGGATGGTCAAGCCATGGACAGAGTGCCAGGAGAGATTGTAGACTCTCCATCCTGAGAGGTGTACAACACTCAGATGGGCGCAGCCCTGTGATGCCCTATCACTTAGCAGGAGAAAGTTGATTGAAATTCATGAACCATTTTCTCTCACCCTAGGCTGGATGCGAACCGGACAGCTGCTGGTGTGGGTGACATTTACAGGCATACTGGAATATCTGAGCGTTCACAACCTCCTGGGATGTCTGTGGTGAGTCTGTTGCACATCTAATGTAAACAGTACACGGTATTGGCCAGACTGCTTCTGCATCCCCGTGTGTGATGTGTGGAGATCTCCTGAGTGACTAAATTTAATCAGTACTGAGAAGGCAGAATGAGAAAATTTTAGGCTTTGGGCAAAGAGACAAGATACAAACTGGAAGAGTAACCCTTTTTTTAACTTAACAGGCTATGGTGGAAGCTGGTGGAAACAAAAATTCTGCATTAATGCCAAAGAAGGCTCCAACCATGCCCAAACCTCAGTGGCATCCACCTTGGAAACTGTACAGAGTAAGTTAGAAATAATATGACATGAACATGCATATAAAAGTAAACATTCTCTATCTAAGACCTCAAATCATAATTATTGTTCTCATTCACAGAAATATAATCTAATATGATTTACAAGGGTGATCAAAAAGTGATCACAACTAAGTGGTATGGACACACTCTCTTTGAACCTCTGTTACTCTTGTAGCTGTGTTATGATAAATGGGGTGGAAGGTTTGCTGGATAAGTCAGAAATCTGAAGGCTAACCTTTAAAGCAATTTTGTGAAAAACACTTAGGCTCCAAAGAGTATATAGGTTTTCTAAATACAGCACTATTAGAACGTTTTTGCTATAAAAATTTAAGATAAATGCCATTTGAGAGAAATGGCACCAAAATAAACCCATGACAGGTTTATGGTAAACAGATGAAAAATTGAAAATGGCCTTTTTGTTAGGAGCACTTTCTTTTCAGAGAAATACTGTCAATACAATTCAAGTCACTGGAATAATACAGTCATTGTTTAATACAACATTGTTTAATACAATAACTCCATTAATACAGTTACTGTATTTCTACATAGAAACAGTTTTAGTGAAGGGTTTTTTTCGTGAAGGTCAAAATCCTGGCTCAACAAGGCAAAAGGTTGTTCAGATAAAAGCATAGCTGGAACACCAAATGTAGATTTCATCTCTCTGTTGCTTTAGATCTACGTTTCAAATGGTTTTCGTGAACTTCATTTGAAGTTGTTCGTGAAAGATGTGAACTCAAAATAGGTCAAATGAATTAGTTTTTAGATTTCTCCCCAGAAAAGCCCATTTCTATTCATATATTAGGAAGAAATCTAGACATTTATCTTAAAATCTTGTGTCTGTGGTCTCATGTAATCAGAAAAGGCCACCTCAGCTTTCCAAAGTATTTCTGCCTGAGAAGCTTCGTTATGTTTTAAATCTTTTGAAATGAGCTGCATGACAGTACATGAAACATGACATCCAGTGGGACCAGTTATGGGGTTTGATTTTTGGCGTCTGACTTCGGAGAATTTAGAGAAACAGGCTGCTGAAAGCAAAACATGTATTGGCAGAGTATTTCTTGTGTGATCAGTCTCCATTATTTTATTATTGCAAAATGTCCAACTCTCATATTACTTCTGTTTTGGAGAAAAGAAGGTGATGGTGTGCTTTAAGAGGTTATTATATAGAAATGTGATTTAATAGCCAGTATTTTTATAATTGTTCTTAGTGTAAGCACTGCACAGCGGCATAATGAATCTGTGCTCAAATACAGTTTTTCTCTGCAAAGTTTCAAGTGTTGAGCTACAGTGTTAGGGACTCTGAAAGGATGTGAAAAAATTGCTTATAGGAACAGGATCTTTACCTACTGCAGCTTCCCCAAGACTGGTGTATGTAATTTTCTAATTTTCTCTTTGTTTATCTGAAGTAGAAGTCAAGCTGTCTTCAGATCTGAATTCACATTTGACTTTTCTTGGTAAATGCTAGCAATTTTCAGTGTTGGAGAAGGAAAATTACATTAAAAGGTATTGTATTATTTCTGATCTAGACAATTTTTTTGTTCTTCCTGAAGGTTATCAGTGGTCACCTGGGCTGGGTGAGATGTATTGCAGTAGAACCAGGAAATCAGTGGTTTGTTACTGGCTCTGCTGACAGAACCATAAAGGTAAGAGGTTGGAAGAAATGACTGACAGAGTTTGCAGGGGGTGGGGGTTTTTTTTGTTCCCTTTTTATTTCAAAATGTTTCCAGCACTTGGAAACAATTTCTTGTTTACTGTTTGTGGAATAATGAACTGCAGAACATTTTTTCTTTTACTACCTTGTAATAAAGGATTTGTGGAGTAGCACTAGTTCTTTTCTTGAGATTTCATTTATTACATGGTAGTATCTGGAGAGCAAGTGTTTATGTGACTGTATTTTAAACTTACATTGCAGCAGAATCACGTAGATCTGGGCTGTTCATCCAGACTCACTGTGTAGCTTTTTCCTGTCTACCCTAAAATACCTATTTTGGTGCAGATTTGGGACCTTGCTAGTGGCAAATTGAAATTGTCTTTGACGGGACACATCAGTACTGTACGAGGGGTGATAGTAAGCGCAAGAAGTCCATACCTCTTTTCTTGTGGAGAAGACAAACAGGTGAAATGCTGGGATCTTGAATACAATAAGGTAAGCTGCAATTTCGTTAATTGAAGGAATTGGTAGTAGCAAATACAGAAATCAAAGCATTTGGAATATTCTTTCAATTATTGGTTCATGTGGTTTTTATTCATCTAGGTTATCAGGCATTACCATGGTCATCTAAGTGCTGTCTACGGCTTAGACTTGCATCCAACAATAGATGTGCTGGTGACATGTAGCAGAGATTCAACAGCACGAGTAAGTATAGCATTGTTGTGTTTTAACATCTTGATGTGTGTATTTCAACGTCTTCATTCGTAAAAATGAGCACTTAGCAAAAGTTACCATCAGTTTAGATGAAATACTAAGATGATTTGTGTTAGCTTTGTCTTATATTGTTGATAAAATTGAAGCCCAAATGCCACAAACATGCCATGTCACTTCAGGATAATGTTTTATTTCTTAATTTAGTAGGTAGACTACATAGTGTATGTAGGATTGCTTAGTATTTAGAAGGTGGTATGGGACTATGTTGACTTAAATTATCCATATGCCTAGAAATTCACTGGCAGGTTCCTGCTCCCCTTGAAATTTGCTAGCTGAGACAGTTCTATGATAAATGGTGGAGTGAAAAATACCACCTAAATACCATTTTTAATCTGTAGGACTGTGTCAAGGAAATTATGTAATCAATGACAGTGCCTAAAACACATTGAATATGCACCTGTTACTGACCTCTGACATATTTGCTGTCAATTCCTAGATTTGGGATGTAAGGACAAAAGCCAGTGTGCACACGCTGTCAGGACACACAAATGCAGTAGCAACTGTGAAGTGCCAAGCTGCAGAACCACAAATTATTACAGGTACAGTAGGCGTGGTTTCATGAGTAACATGACGGAAAACCTAAAGATGGATGTGTTTGTTCAGAAATCGTGTGATGTGCATAATGTTATCTTGATGTATTTGCTCAAATCTCATACTAGTTTCTGTTGAAAATGGGCAATACAATTGTTATTACATACTATTAATGGTATGTTTAAGTAAATATGGCTGTGCATTGTTTGAATGCTTTTCTTCACTTCTTTTTCTGGTGTTTTCATTTGTATTATAATATGTATTGAGACTTGTATTTTCTGTGATATTTCGGTTCTCCCCATTTCAGTTAAGGAGTGTCCAATACTGTGGTTAAGTGTTCATCTTCTTTCCCATTATATCAAAATCCATCTTTGCAGTGTAACTTCATAGGTCTTGGATTTAAAACTGAGGAAAAATACCTTTGCAGTCTGGCAGCTTTTTCATCTGAGGAGACATTAGCACAATATTTTTGTCTCTTTCACATCATTTTGGCTGCCTTAACAAAGTAATGATTATGCTAAAATCAAGTTGATAGTTCCTACTCTTTAAAATTTTCTTGTCATTGTAGGCAGTCATGATACTACCATACGGCTCTGGGACTTAGTGGCAGGAAAAACTCGTGTTACTTTAACAAATCACAAGAAATCTGTAAGAGCAGTAGTGCTACATCCAAGACAGTAAGTTTTCTTTATTCTGTTACATTTTCACAGTTCTTTGAGAATTGAAGAGAGCCAGTGTGAATGATGATCTAAAATGGTAGAGCATAGTAATGTGAGAAACTAATGCACTTCGGATGATGCAAAAATGTACATATCAAGTACCAGATACATTTTACTGCACTGATTGTGCTTCCCTAGTATTGGCATTGGTGTACATTAGCAGTCCTGAAACTGTCTTATATTCCACAGAGATATATTCCACTTAGTTATGCATGTGCCTTTCATTCAGTCCTTAAAACTCGGTGATACAGTGCTCACTAGGCTAATAACAAATATGTAACTGAATGGCTGTGAGCAGGAATTGCATTAGTTTTGTAATGTGCCATTGCACGCCTGTGATAGATGCTAAAGGAGACGGTGATATGTGGTTCACTGCACAAGACATTTCAATCATACTGGCCTTAAAAAAAAAAACCTTAGTGCGAGAATTGAAGCTTTGAAAGAGAAGTTCTTGGAAGTGCTCTGAATTTAGATGCTGTATTTTGATGCACAACAGTTGCCTGTTTGGATCCCCATTAAAACGACAGAGAAAAAGATTTCACATAGAACTTGATTACTTCTGTACCTTTAATATTTTAAAATTATATTCTATCATTTCTATCAGAAATTCAGAATCTTTGATAGGAATAAGCTCTGTTCCAATGTGTGCCTGAAAAATTGTATAGCCTGTTAGCTACAGCTATAGAGAAAACTTTAGTTTTACTTACATACTGAAAAAAAAAAAGTAATTCGTTTCAGCTTCATCAATTACACCTTTTTGAAAATAAACTTGAAGTGTTCTTGTCAAACAGTAGCAACTGTCATCATATAATTCAGTATTTCCATTTTATTAATGTTCTGGTATTTCCTTATAATTCTTACTTTTTGATTTGTGGTATCTTTTAAATAGACAGCAAATTCCCTGGACATTGTGGCAAATGAAAGTATTCCTACAGGCTTTTGTATGTGCTACCCAAATAACCATGTAACTGCTTGCACATCTTTAAATGAAGGATTTTTTTATTTCGAGGTAACTCAGTGGAAGAAATACTCTTAGTTACATTTTAGCAGGGCTTTTTTTCTTGCTTGTGTAATTGTGGAAGACTAGCCATTAGCCTATGCTTGGGGTTTGTTGTCTTTATTTTTCCTGTTACCTTTGCTGATGATGCCCTTATACCTGAAAACTTGCCAGTATAATAAAGGAAGAGAACTTAATGTGCATTTTAAATATTTGTTTGCATACTAAATCCTACGGCATATTGGATGTTATAGAGTTTAGTTTATGAAGCGGAAAGAACACAGTAGGAATAGGTAATTCATGACTTCATAAAATTGCTTAATTTCATGTGAAGTAAACATGTCAGAAAAGCAGTTTTAATATTAATTAATTTTGCAACTAGCATTTAGCAGTAGTTTTAATGAAGGACATTTTCTCTCACTACAGCTATTTTGAGCTTTAATATACTGTGTTTATTTTCTTTCAGTTACACATTTGCATCGGGTTCTCCAGACAATATTAAGCAGTGGAAATTCCCAGATGGAAACTTCATTCAGAACCTCTCTGGTCACAATGCTATTATAAACACACTGGCTGTAAATTCCGATGGAGTTTTGGTCTCAGGAGGTAAAAATGAGAAATACAGATTCCTCTCCCCTATGTGCATGTGGCTGGAGGTCCTTTAGGCAGAAATGCTCATGGAGCTCTTCTTTATCTAGTCCTGTCAGCTTGCTGCAGGACACCATTTCATTTTGTAGTGAGTAGGGCCACTTTCATGTCCTTTCATGTTTCTGAGCTGCATGCAAATAAAATAAATTTTTAGGACTTCTAATGTCCTACCAGGAAGAGGTTTCCTCTTCTCAGCTGGCTGCTGCTGCAAGGCTCCAGAGCCATCCTTTATGGTCTGCTGCTCATTAGTGCCTCCTCTGGAGTTAGCTGCACGTTGATGCAGTGAGACTGCATAGAGGATATAGAAGCATCTTGCTAAAGGTGGCTGGGAATAACGCACTTGGTCCCATGTGCCCTTGGTCCTGTAGGCTAAGGATGTAGAGTAAGATGGAAATGTGCTAGGCAGGAGTTGGAAAACAGCCGATTACATTGTCACCTTACTCTGGTTATGTTTCCAACTATGTGTAAAAGGGGCCCTTGATTTTTAAATTTGGATAAAGCTGTATTTGACAAGTGGCTCATCCCTAGTAAGAACAAGAACTTCACAAAATACTGGAATGGATTTATATGTCATAATTAGGCACATTCAGAACATCCTTGTAAGACTTTTTTTATGTTAGTAGTAGCTGAGTCTTAAAAAACACCTTCTCCACATTAAAAAAACTGTTAACATTTTAATAATATTAGTTGCAACTTTTCAAAAATTAAAATTTGAGTATTAATTCTTCCCTTTACATCCTTATGCTATCTACAGCAGTTTCAGAGAAGGTGATGCTGAATTAAAAGAAGTTGATTTTACCTTAGAGTTTTCTACTGTAGAAACACCATTCTTGAAACATCTGGATTTCTTATCTAGCTGGCAGCCATGGAGATATTTAATTTTTAATAGATCTCTTTCGGCTAGATAATATTTTTGAAGGGTATTGGGTTTTGCAACTGAAAAATTTTCTTCAGAGCGTCCTTCTGAACAGAGAGTTCAGATTGCTGTGAATGCCCTGTAGGTGATGCCAGTAGCAGCGATACTGGCAGTGGTTTAAACTGGATTTGGAATAAAATCTCTGCAAACATTAAACCTACTTTGCATTAAGTAAGAGTCCTTAATGTCCTTAATCTCTTTGGGAGGATGACGCCTCTTCATTCAATTTCAGTGGAGCTACTGAGCAGGGAGCTTGATATTCAGAATGCCAGTCCTTACTGTGCCTCCAAAGCAACTTGCTGCAATTGCCCTGTGATGTAGTGTATCATCTCTCTGGGTTTTCTGATGAAAATCTGGATGAGATTCTGAGGAAGGAAAACAGCAGAAAATAGGAAAATTTATGGGGTGTACTGAGCTATTCTACATGAATGTTGTGTCATGTATTCCTGATGTATTTACTAGTTGTTCATGATGCTGTTTTTAGAAAACAGATAAAAATTAACTGGTCAAAATACTAAGTTTGTTTGTTTGTTTGTTGTAGCTGATAATGGTACTATGCACCTTTGGGACTGGAGAACTGGATACAATTTCCAGAGAGTACATGCAGCTGTCCAGCCAGGTTCTTTGGACAGTGAATCAGGAATATTTGCTTGTGTTTTTGACCAGTCAGAAAGCAGATTGCTAACGGCTGAAGCTGATAAAACCATAAAAGTGTACAAAGAAGATGACACTGCGGTATGTCAAACTGTCTTTTTAAAGTATTTTCACAAAATCAAAAAAAATGAGGCTAATGTAACACATGTCAGTAGGGGACATGTTCAGACTTCCGTAATCCATTATGTGAAGTCTGAGAGACCTCTCTATTAGTATGAACAGGACAGTAGCTAATTTCTGCATTCCTCATTATTGTTATATGCTTTAGTACAAATAAGGTCTGTGAACTCTTCTGTAAAAGACCTTTGTGGTGAAGTTTGGAGAAATCTGAATACAATAATGTACATTGAGTTTTGAACCCAGTGGGGAACTGTGTGGGGTTGTATTCATAAAAATATGGGAATCAGCAAAAGGATTGCACTTTAAAGGTTTATTGTACTTACTTATATGATCTGGATTAGTTACTTGCCTTGACAATTTTTCAAATTTAGAGTAAAGAGCTTATTTTCAAACTGTTATTCTAAAATCTAAATTAATTTACCAGTGGAGAAGACAACAGATGATTATAGTTGTCACCCTGGGACAATAGTTTATCAATGTATGTCTTCAATATAAAGAATATAAGATTTTTTATTAAACATTGGAATTTTGCACTGAATTAGAGTTGGAGTAACCCTTAGATATAAAGAATCAGAATTTTTTTATCCTTTTTAAGTTAGGCAAAATACGCTCCATGACATTTACCAATACTGGTGTCGATATGTCTGGCAGGCCTGTCACTGGCAACTCCTGTTCATGTGCTTTGATAACCACAGTGTTGTTTTGGAAATGCCACTGGCAACCTAATCATTTAATTTGTTGGAAAAAGAAAGACAAGAACAGAGCAAGTACTACTATGTACTTCAGACAGTGTGATGATAGAAAATTTAATTTGGGTAAATGAATTACATTGTAGATTAGGTATTAATAATGCTACATATGAAATAAACTATATATACGTTGTAAGTAGTCTTTTAAACTAAACCTTAATTATAGGTGAGTTTCAAGTTTAAAACAATCCTTACGAGATTATTCTTTTCCCTTTAGACTGAAGAAACCCATCCTGTCAGCTGGAAACCAGAAATTATCAAGAGAAAGAGATTTTAGTCTGGCAGCATACTACTTCTGTAATTTTGTTTTGACTTTCCTGAGAGCATTCAGTCTCATTTTGTTCTGCCTAGAACAGCTGAGCAAGAAGTCAGCTAAGTCATTGCTATTTCAATATGTTTTATAATAAATTTTATTTCTCTTTCCTTTTGTCTTTTTTTGTTGCGATTCCAGCAAACCCGTTGAATCTTAACTTTGTGGAGCATGCATAGTTCATGAAAAAGATAGATGTGCAGGTGGTTATTTTTTTTTTTAGACTTACACTCAATAGATATTTTGATGAGAGAGGTTGTGTGAAACACCCTTGTTTGACCTCAAAAGTTAGTTTCAAATTTATGCATAGAAGTCATCTTCTGGAAGTTCCTTGGGGACACTTTTAGATTTTAGACCAATATTATTTGTTGTACATAGGCTAAGTCTATATTAAATTAGAGTTACAGAGTAATTTAGAAACAAGCAGGACAACACAATAATAAGGTAGTTTAGTTTATAAGAACAGGCACTGAGCATTGCTGGTGCTGTGTTACTGAATGAAATGGATCTTCAAAGTGTATCTTTCCCCAGGAAAGCTTTCAAATAGAAGCACTCATCTTCACTTAGGTTATTTCAGAGTGGGGCTTCTGTAGCAAGGACTGCAGTCGGATCATTTTGTTTGCAGGACCAGTTCACTTTCTTTGTAGGTGAACTGTTTGTTTTTTCCAGTTACCTAAAGTAGAGTGCTGCGAACTTTTAATACTCAGCTTGAGGAAAAGCACTTAAGTCCTTTAAGCCTTAGTTTACAGGTTGCTGTCTTCCTATGATCTTAGGAAGGAATTTAAAATAAACTTTCTGAAAGATAGTTTGTACTTTTGAAGGGACAAATCTTTCATTGGCTCTACAAATAGTCACGAAACAAGCAGTAAACATATAAACCTCCTTGCTACTGCTTATCTGTGCTGCTCTAAAGTACTTTCTCTTCAGAGGGCAGTGGAGAAAGTCATTATCATCTGGCCATTCCATTATTGGCAACTTGGGTCTCACTGTTAATAGCTGCATTGGCAAGTTTTATTCTGGGTAGATGCTGAGAATTAATCTGTGGCCTCATTGATACCAAGCATTGATGTCAAGCAGTCCACAATAATTATTTCTATTCTCTACCAGTTTGACTTCTTTAATATCTAGGATTTCTCTTAGGGAAATGAGTTACTTGCATTGTAATTTACAAAAAGCTAGTAAAACTAGGTGTTGTTTATATTATGACAATTTTTGTCTTTTTTACGATACATAGGAGGTCTTGTATTTATAATCTGAATGTTTGACAATGCCATTTTAAGGGAGTCCATGCTGCATAAATAACGAAATTTTGGTTGACAGCTACTGTCAGAAGCAACTTCACAAAATAGGAAGGGGAATATTTGATATTTACAAGTTGGATTAAGTATCTTTTATTTCAGTAGTAATTTGAATTTTTCTGGATCTTGGTTACAGTTCCTTCCATGTTAACTAATATAATAGTTAAAAATCCAGATTGTGGCTTATGCATGTTGTTTACTGCTACTAATGCTTCATTCCAGAAATCAGTGGATTGTTGGTGTGACACAGAATATGGTTGCTCACAGTGAAATCCTCTTCAGGAAATCAGGGCAAAGAGAAACAACTTACTTGAAGAGACATGGGATTGTTGAGGAATTTTTTTGTTTCATTTTGTTTAGGGTTTTTGTAAGAAGTGTCAAATTTTTTTTGATAGTTTGGAATGAGGAAGGAGAGATTACAGCTCTAGCTATGGACCTCAGTTCTAGCATGTCTTTTCTGTATTGTCACTTTGCTTTAAAAACTGCCCTTATTTTACTCTTTATCATTTTGATGAGAGATCAGAAAGTCTCCTTAAGAACCTGTGTTTCTTTTCTGGACTCCTGCAGGAATCTGCTATCTTGGGGCAATGGTTACCAGAGCATTTCTTTTTTGTGCCCTTACTAAAGATTTTGTTTATACATTAAAGGCCATGCAGTATTATTTGTGATAATACGTTTCCTTTTTAGCCCTAGGATAGGCTGCCCCAGTTCTAAGGGAGATTTTTTTTTTTTGAAGTGTATTCTTGAACATTTGATTTACTTGTTCGTTTCCTTACCAGTAATTTTTTCTTCCCCTTGTCATTAATGTGAATATTATCACATGCTCTTCTGTAAGTATTATTTATGGTGTATTAAATTATCAGTTTTCATCAAAGTACTTCTCTAGTGCCAAGTAAGCCTGGATAGTCAGTTGTGACACACATAGGCCTGATCATGTGGGATGCACAGTGACATTAGATTTGTTTATGTCAGTCGTAAGGTGAAGCACAAGAGGAGGATCTGGTCTACTGGATGGATTTTCCATGCTTCTGGAAAGAGTCACAATGCAATGTCAGTTAAAGTAATCTTGAATGGGAGTCTAATCATAGAAAATAATTACTGTCCTTAATTTCATAAAAATTGATATTGTCTTCTGTATAGGATCAAATAATTTCTACCACAAACCCTGAGATTTGTTTTATGCTGTGTATAAAATTGCAAAGAAGTAAGAAAACGGGTTTTGTTTGTAGCATAAAAAAGTGTAACTGGTAAAAGTGATGAATTTTCAGATCACTCTTTGCTTATACTGAAGCATACTGCATTGACTGTGCAGGTACAACACTGTTGTGCTGCTGGCAGCGTGAGAGTTGTGCAGAACAATATGTATTTGACAACTGAAAGGCTTACAGAAACAAGTCTCTAATAGCAGCTTTTTAGTTTTGTTGGATTGGAATTTAAGTGCTATACCTGATGTAAGCGACAGCAATTTAGCAATCAATAAAACCTTCCATGCAATATGAATTCATGTCCTTTTTCCATTATGGTTTTTATAGTAAGAAGAACAAAAAACTGCATTGAAGTGAAAGTAATTTAGTATTGACATGGACTGTTTCCCATAGCACAGTAACAAATATTTTTGCACATCACCTGTAATAGTAAGCGAGAAACAATTGCTGTTTTATGGAGAGCTTTTAGTCTACATGTAGGGATTAGAAAAACAGATACAGAATTGTTCATGCATCTTCTCTAGTGAGTTTTTATAAAACACAGAAACACCTCTCGAGTTAAATACCAGTTCTAGGATGAGTTCTGGATGAAAGTTTTGTGGATGGAAGAAAGCTTAAACTAATTCTGCTATGTCTTCATAAGAGCAAATTAAACGGGATCTTCTCTACGTGGCATGCAAATGAAAATTTGGCCACAATGAAGTTGATGGGGGGTTTACCACTGAATTTTGAAGTGGTGATTCCACTAGGTGGGATGTGATTTTTTTTTTTTTTTTGCGGTTGGTTGGCTTGTTTTGGTTTTTAGGGGCAGAGGAGAAGAGGTTGGTGAGTTTTTTTCCCTCTAATGAATTGGGAAACTAACCAGTCTGGCATGTCATGTATGTAAATATCTGCACAGGATGCTTTTTTTTTTTTTTATTCAGGATGCATCATTCATTTTTTGATGAGGCTTCTAAACTTTTACTAGCGCACTTAAGAAGTGCATATTCAGAAGTTAATCTGTGTCAGTAAGCCTGATCAGCTAAAGAAGGGCTAACCTGCACTCTTGATCCATAAAATGAACATTGGACTAACAGGACTTAAAACTGTTGTTCCATAAGCATAGTATGGAGTTGGTGAATCACTTTGGTCCTTTGAAACTTGGCAGAAAAGTAACTACAGATTTCACTAGCAGTCATGTAAGAAGAGCTTGGCACTTGGGGAGATTCCCATCTGAGATTTCTTTAATGGTAGCAGCTAAGAATCTGGCTTTTACATCTTGAAGTCTTGTAAATTTAGTTGTATGCTTACAACAACAGAAATTGGTTGAAAACTGACAAAAATAAGTTGGATGAAAAATAAATGGCCATTCCTATCTGAAGATGACTCAAGAATTTTGAAGCACAGAGGGGAATCTGCATTTCTTGTTTTGATATTGAATAAGGATCAGCCCTCTGATTGCAGGGCTAGCAGAATGTAACGGCTTCTGTGAACATTATTTTTCACATTAATTTTTCTTAGGCTTGCTTATCTTGAAAAATAAAGTTAATCAACAGTCATGCAGTATTGTAATCTCTTCAAGGATGCATCAGAAACTTGAAGAATAGCAGCATAAGTATTTGTAAATATTGATGTTGCAAAATTACCTTGAGAGGTTTTCCAGCAAAACAACCAAATCTAACCAAGAGAATTTTTTGTCTATTTGTTTTTAATCTGTAAATTAATTTGAGCTGTAAAGTGGTGCTCAGGTAAAGATGCAAAACTCTGATGGGAACTGTGGAGTTTCTAGATGTGGACATGTTTGGATTTTTTTTTCCAAATGTTCTCTTGAAAGTCTTTAAAATATTTTTTCTTGAGGGATTTGCAGGATCATCCCTGTGGGGTTACTGTCTTCCTATTGCTGGTTGTGTTGAATCTGTGTGGGATAGGCTTTTTGTAAGGTTCAGTTGTGTACTTAAGTCAGTAACATGTTAGCTTCTTTCAGGTGCATGTTAGCACTAGGGTTTTCTTAACCCTTCTTTAGGGTTTTTGTTTGAATATAATGAGTACACAAGCCCCAAACTTATATCTAAAGTGTGGATTAATTGGAGACACTCAACTGCAAATCAGATCTCAGCAGTAAAATAATTGAGCTAATGTATGTCTCCTTGCAAGGAAGGTTGAAAACACAAGAAAACTGTAGTTTAAAATGCTTGGGAAATTGGTATTGTGCTGGGGTTTCTTTTCTTTCCCCAAAAAACCTTCACACTTAGCCTTGTGTTTGAGAACTGCAGGTATTGTGTGAAATGCTCATTTCTACCAACATGTTTTTACAGCCTTTGTTGTATACTTTAGGGAGAGCATGTCTTTGCAAGACATGTCACCTTTACTCTTTCTGCTCAAATAACAATTCTTGAGTTTTTAGATGTTGCAAATGTCTTTTTTTTCCCAGCTGATGCATCACTAAAAGAAGGGATGTTAAGTTAAAAAGTTAAGTCCTTCAGAGCAACAGAGAGTCAATGAATCAGTATGAATTTTGAGTACCAAAGGCTACACCTAGAGAAAAATAAGACTTCCCAATGACCAGATAAGAAAACTGGAATTAACTGAAACCTCTCAGGGAGGTAAGAAGGAAGAATTAAGACTAAAGGAGACTAGAGCTATGATGTCTGAAAGGAAATATTTGAAAACTCCTTACCTTTACCTGGCAGGCTGGAGTAGAGGAGGCATTTCTGGATTAGATGAGTCTAAATGGAAGACTGGAAGAGCAATAGTGTGTTAATGTGGGTGCAGCCAATGGTGAAAATGAGAAATTAAAATGAAAATCTTTTTACAGTAAGCTATAAATGCATTTCTGAAAAGTGCAAGCGTTGTGCATACCTGTATGTTCCAGTGCCCTCATACTCCAAATTATAACTTAGTATTCTTATGTTTAAATATTGTGTTTTAAATGAAAAAACACACTCATTCAATGGTCTGATAAACTGGTGTTATTTGCTATCTTTGCCTCATGTTGTTGTTTTCTTTTTTCCATTTTTTTTTGCATTTGAAATGGGACTGAAAATTCAGTGGCTGGTGAAGAAATGTGGACCACTGCAGAATGGTAAGTCTGGAGGGATTTGCAAGTGCACTGAGATTTTCACTGAGGAGGCACTTGAAAGCACAGTTCTAAACAAGGCTTAGAAGTAAAGTGTAAAAAGTGAAGCCGAGGTTTGCATGGTGAATATCTTAAAAAAAAGGCTAATTTTTTTACAGCTGATTAAATGTAGGGATTACCGTACAACACTGAGTTTGGTTTTTTTCTGACAGGTAAGAGGTGAGCTGAGGAATGAGAAGTGAGTTTATAGCCACAGAATATCATGCTTACAGGATGTGTTGCTGTTGGGAGACTAGTGTGATAAGTGAGAGTGTAGCTTCTGCAATCAGAGAAACCTTTGTGCTGCATGCAAAAGTGCTTTTTTTGTAAACTGGGAAAAGACACTACAAATCATAAGATGGATATAACTATTTCCAGGTAAATCCCCTTGACAAGGAAACTTCCTGCATTGACAACTAGAGATCTGCTCTCAATAAAGCAGCAATACAGGTTATGAATATAAAAATTCTGTACAAAAATTTGAGCATGGCTTCAGCTGCCAGATGAATCAAATTTCATGTCTTGTATGTATATTAATTCTTTCCTGTTCATTCAATTTCTTTTCTTCCCATGCAACATGCTAATGAGCATATTTCTTTTAAAGAAAGCTTGGCAGTGCAAACTGACCAGCATCTATTAATTCTGTTAATGACTTTGTTCTATTTGGAACTGAAAATCCCAGTGAAGGAGTTTTGTGTTGCTCTAAATCAAACTTGTAACAGGAAATTTGAAAGTAACTAGCAATCAATCACAGTAGCTAAATGAAAGCATAGATAAAATTGCAGTGCAATTTTAGTTTTGTATTCTCTCACAGGTTTCAATTTCTCAGTTTTTGTTCTTGGGAAACTTTAATGGTGAAAACACTGCTAAGAAATTGGATGCTATCTCTAGCCTGTATCTCCAGCCTGATTAATTATGATCTGGTAACTCCTTTCTTTTTTCCCTTTTCCCCCAAATTTGTCCTGGCCTCCTTCCATCGACAACATCCCTGAGGAGCCTGTGAGATCCTCAGCTGTTCTGGAAAACTTCATGTTGTCCAGGTGCAGCGTGCAATGCTGTCAATTGCTCTTTCAGGTCCCTCTGTGGTTCAGCCTTGCTGTATCAAACACTCTGACAGAACTGTGCAGCAGGAGTGCTTTGTGGTGGGAAGTTGTTCTTGGAGACAGAAAATACTGACTGGATAACCTGATACGCAACCTGATGTTGATAGATAATTGTTCTGCCTCCATCCTCCCAGCTCCCCTCACCCTACTTGATTTTTCTTGAGAAATCACAGTAATACAGCACACTGTGTATAAGATGCACCAGTGGTTGTTGACAACGCCCCACAGTGGTTTTAATAACAAAATCTGACAACAGTTTTCACATTATTGATAGAAAATAAGCAAGCAGTAAAGCCTGAGATTGAATGAGATACACACAAAGGAAACCTAAACCAAAGTGAGGAAGATGTTCAAGTAAATCATGTCTGGGTTTTTTCTCTTTTTTAACATGTTCAGCTCAGCAGTGTGCCCACAGTTTAGCAACTGAACTAAACCTCAGCATTCCAGAAGAAACATCCAAGAAACATTCAGGTCAGCGTGGCTGACTGTTCTGGCAAATGCTTTGTATAGGTGAACCTGAGCAGGGGATAATTCTGGTAGAGAAATGCCAAAATTTCTGAGTGAAAAGCTGTCCTGGTGATGAGAAAATGTCTAGCTTTTTTCTGTTTCACAGTTTCTTAGTTTCTTAAACCCCATAAATAATTGCTATGAATAGTAAACAGATCTAGTATTGCAAGTAATAAAGACCTTTAAATTGTGGTCAAACTTCTCAATTGTCTTAAAAGGACTCCAGAGTATTCCAGGACACACAAGTCTCATAACATGGTACCTGTAGAAAAACAAAAGAAAAAATCACAGACAAAGAGCCATTACCAATAATGGTCACAAGTAGAAAATGGGAGTGTCGCCCTGATTTTTTAGCCTTCTCTTCTGTTTCACAGTTTTCTTAGTTAGATTGTTTCTCATGCACAGGTGTTGTAAACAGAAGCAATGTTTTCATAAATTCAAAGAAAATTTTCATTCCTTTTCTTAGAGATATGGACAGCTGATGGAGAGTTGTCTTGACCAATGGGCTGGGGAGAGGCATCAACCTTCTCCCCAATCCCTAGCCTTTGTAGAAATACTATAAAATAGAGTCAGATCTTTGTAATAAAACAGGTCATGCCTTCTCACCAAAGTGTGTGTGTGCCTGTGAGTGTCTGTGTGATGAACAGCGTCATGGGAGAACTTTTGTACTCTGGAGAATGTTGCATCGTCATACATGTCTTCCAAAAAGAAAAGCCTAAATGTTGCTCTGTTCCAAGGGAAGACAGAAGGGATGGAGAGGTGAGGTGTGTTTATAAAGTGAACGGCCAGAACATAAATGTCTGTGTGCAGTTCTGTAAGTGTGTGCCTTACACCCTGCTTATACTGTGGCAGTTACTTTGAAACAACTCTGGTGGTAGCTGATACCTGTGTGGAGAGGTGTGATGGATGTCACAAACAAAACTGGTGATTTTCTACAGGACACATCTCGCAGCGCTAGGAGCCAGCAAGTTTTAAAATAGCACAGCTGTTGTCACTCCTACCTCAGAGCAGTACTGTTTTTTCACAGTTTTCCTTGCTTTAAGACATGTCAGTTCTCACTTTTTTTAACGTGGTGCCTTTCTTTAGTGTAGACAGGACAAAGTAGTACGTGCCTGAATTCAGAAATGTTTCTGTATAAAGAATACACTTTGCTCATCTTCTTTCCTTTTCTTTCTCCCATGGTTTTTTTGAAAGGTTTTCCTGTATGTTCTCACGGAGTTCATGTAAAGTCACTTCTCTCTTTCAGTAGAACCGGAACATAGCTTGTATTATGCAAGAGAGAATAAAGGTAATGTTGCATGAGAACCTTACCTTGTAAAAAACTAAAATGTCTTAGCTTCACATTTAATGATAAGTAGTAATAGTCAGCTAAGCTTCTTGCAAAAATGCATTTGCTTCTCAGCTTTTTAAATGCATTTTCAGTGCTTTTAGTTTTCCTTATGCTGCTGTCATTTCCCCCTGTGCTGAGGCTGATTAGGACAATGGTCAGCATAGTGAGATGCTCCTTTCCTCCTTCCTGCACACAGCCTGTCCTTCCTCATTCTCAGCCTGCCCCTTCCAGAATGGAGGGAGGTGGTGAGGAGAGACACAGCAACAACACTGTCCTCCACACCCAGAGCTCTGCCCCTTCTTCCACTCCTACCAAAAGCCTCTTTATCCCTGTTGGCTCATGAGTAGAATAAAATAATCATATGTTGTTTCCCTCCTGAGCACCAGGGACCATCAGAGAAGTGAGTGTATTACAGGGGAAGAAGAAATTGGTTTCTGTTTTTTCACTTGATGCCTAGAGGTTAGAAAGGGATACCTGCTGGAAACACCAGAGTTGTGTTTACAGGGTCATGTCTTCCCAAATTCACTGTGGAGTTGGAGTTTTTGTATTGACTCTAAAGCTGTTTTACTGGCAACTTTGTTGTTTCTCCTATTTGAAAGCACCACAACAATAAAAATAATTGTGGTGATCTATAATTTGCTTCAATGGTGCTCTGAATATGGAGTTGCATTTTTCACATGTTTTTCTCCAAATAGTTTGGTGGGGTTTTTTTTGGTTTGGGTTTTTTTTTGTTTGTTTGTTTGTTGTTTTGTTGGTTGGTTAGTTGGTTTGGTTGGTTGTTGTTGTTGTTTTCTTTTTCCCTTTTTTTTTTTTGCATTAGAAATGGGACTGAGAAGCATCACTGATTCGCTCCATTGGATTTCTAAATTTTATTTGGCAAGGTCAATGCAGTTTGGCAAACAGAAATTCTACAGCTGCTTTGCTCATTGCCTCCCTGCAGTGATCATTGTCTCTAACAAATATACTGCCTGAGCAGTAACTAAGCATAGCACAGAACTGGATCCTGAAATCCAGAAATGGTGCTATGCTTAGTTCTTTTTCAGGGGCTGAACAACTGTAGTTAATTGCAAAGCTTGTTTCTTACAAATCTCTGGGGGTTGCTAGGGTGGTTTTGCATCTAGACCATCGGTCCAAATATTAGCATTGAAGCATTTTTGGTACTAAAACCAAAAATGTTTCCTACAGGGCTCAAGGTGGTACAAGTCTACCAGCCCTGGGAGCCATGTCCCAGTTTGGACATTTTCTCACAGGTACTGAGGTACATCCAGCCTGAGGTGCTCCATACCTGTCCCACCTCTTGTCACCCTTTCCTAGGACTAGTGGCAGTGACAGCAGCTTTACCAGGGCAGTGCCAACTATGTGGAAATGTACCAGCTCTTTGGGCTGTTTGCTACCTGACCATCCATCCCCACCAACACACACTACCAAAACTTGGCCGTGCAAACCCCACACAACCACCTACTTGGAGAAAATAAAGCATATGCTCATCCCTGAAGAAATAAATGTTGGGAAGCTAAATTTACAGCTCCTATTTCATTCTTTTCTCCTTTTAAATCAAGGCGTGAGTGTTGTGATAAGCAATCTGTGTGTATGGTGATCCTTGTTGTCGGATCCTGTAATAGGAGGAAGGAGAGGAAGTGTTCTTGTATTTGCTCTGCTCTTAAGTCTTTGTCTTGCCAAAGTTTCTTCTTCGGCATTTTTTCCATATCTGGCTCATTTAAACCATACATTTGTTTTCCATTAATTGCCTCAGTTAATATGCTGAGTTTCTTTATTCTTATGTTTAAATATTGTGTTTTAAATGAAAAAAACACACTCATTCAATGGTCTGATAAACTGGTGTTATTTGCTGTCTTTGCCTCATGTCCTTCTTTGCACTCATTTTCCTTCTTTTTCTCTTTGATTCACATCTTTGAGCAAGCTTTGCTCATACATATATCATTTCATGTGTTTTCATGTGTGTGGTACTGCACACAGAAACCCCCAGTGGGAGCCCAAGTCTGCTGTGAACTCTGCCCAGCTCACCTGTGTGCTGGGAACAGGACACAGAAGGTACCAGGGACAAGATGGTGAAAAGAGCAAGGTGTGGTTAAGAAGCACTAACTTTTTTGAACTATCTGTCTTGGCTGGTTGACGGTCTCACTTTCCATCTATCTACATTTTCCACATCTGTTCTGGGCTTTTTCTCCTTTGACAGAAGGAAGTAGAAATAAAAAGTGCACAAGTGAATAAGTATTGAGAAGTAACACTGAAGTAAGATTTTTCATGTGCTTTTTGTGTCCTATAAACCCACCACAGAAGTAGGGCCATAGGATCAAACCTCCCAAACTTCACACTATAAAGCTTCTTCTATTAAACCCCCAATTTTTCCTCTTTTCCCTTAGTAAAGATTTGAGCCAACAGATAAGTATTGAGTCTTGCCTCAAAGACCAAAGGTAAATAAATCCACTCAGCATACACTGGCAGAGAAATTTTAAAGTTACATTGTCCTCATGGCTGCATTTTCTAAAATATCTTTTCTCTACCAGAACTTTTGATCATAAGCCCTCTTCAGCAAATTCTGCAGTCACATTTGTGCCTTGAATATCTAGTGATAACTAGGGGAGGTGATTTCTACCACACTGAGTGGTTTTTTATTTCAAAGTATCATCAGTTACAATCAGTAACTATTTATGGGGCTGAGGCAGCCAGAGGGACTATGCTGGGCGTGCTGGGATGGGGTGTTTCAATTAATCCTGAAATGTTCTAACTGCATTGATGTACTGCTCCTTTCTTTCATGTCCTTTCCCACCTCAGAAAGTGATGAACCAAGGGATCAATATTTCTTCCCTCTAAATACCTGTTTAAAATTCCAGTTTGAACCATATTCTCATTTTTGTGCCTTTGCCTTTTCTCTGTGTTTCTTCAAAGAGGGGAAAAAAATCCCCAGGCTGAGATACTAGCTGAAGAGTTTTGTCTCTCTAACAGACAGGTCGAAAAATGTGAAGTGGCTTCTCAACTTGGGCATACAAAAGCTCCCTGCATTGAATGGCTGCTTTAGATGTAGGTTTTGAAAAGGGGATTGTATCTCCCAGCACCCTAGTGAGGCTTTTTAATACATTAATTGATGGGCAGAGGAAAAGCCAGGCATGAGTTAACAACAGAGGAGTAATTTAGTAGGAAATCAAAGTCTCCCAAGAGAGAATTTTAATACTGTTTATCCTCCCCCCCAAAGATAATTACTTTCCCAGTTATCTTCACCTCTTGGGGAGTTTTTTACCTGTGATCAGTAGCAGTTTGATGCCCTTGGATATGCCATATTGCTGTCCGTGACTTGAGTGCATGGGAGAACTGGCTGCAATTCCCGGATCTCCGCCCCTGTACCTGCCTGGCCTCCATATCCTAGCCAGAGGCAGCTCTTGGCAGGAGCCTACCCCTGTCCCAGCCTGTTGTGATTCACTGCCCAGTTCTTTGGTGCAAATTGAGGCAGTTGAGGTTAACTCACAGAAGCATGAACTGCAGCAGATGAAATGCTGGCCGGCATCTTGTCCCCGTGGCTGCAGGGCAGCAACCCATGTGGAGGAGTAGCAGAAAGCTGTGAGAGGCAAATCATGCACTGCTCCCAGGATGGCTAGGCATCCTCTCTGAACGTATTTTTCTGCCCCAGTTTAATCTCCCTGGTGCTCAGGTCATTGCCCTTTTACTCACTAAGAGGAATTTCGATGCATTTCCCCATCCTCAACCTTTCCACTTTGCCGTTTATTCCTTGCTTCATTATTAGCTGTGTTTGAAATAGGACACAGAGACATGTAGAAGTGAAAAACCGAAGAAGTCCCAAACTGTGCTGTTACTATTAATGGCAGGGCTAGCAGCCAGCGGGTTCACTTGGTTATGCCAAACCCAGATTAGACAGTACAAACCCTGACAATTTGGTATTATTTTCTAAAGAAATTATTCAAAGTCTGTTTTCTAATGGGGAGACAAGACAGCATTTTGCATGAAAAGAATAACTTTCTTTAGCTGTTGAGCAAACACAGAGCATCTGCCTAATATATATATCCAAGAAAATGTAGGCAGAAAATGTTCATTTTGGAACTTAGTGGATGAAATTTTGTCCCTTTAGAGTAAATGGGAGATTTGCCATTGACTCCAGCCAGGCAGGCGTTTTACCCGATACTTTTTACATATGTTTTTATATGTTATGATAATTTGAGAATGAACTAAAATAGTCCTGTGGAGAATATATGAGGATTGTTCTTCTCTGGCTTAGGGGGAGCAGTCTTCATTTGTATTGGGGTCCCTGGAAAGAAATATGTACGGGAGAGTCTTTGCTACATTAACAATACATGCTTCATCTTGTATCTCTGTTTTGTGTAATCCATCAATGGCAGCATTGCACAGAGTTAGCTGAGAAAGGAGCACAGATGGGAAGAAAATGTTTGAAACTCGATCTGAAGGAGGCTGAGGTGATGTTGTCTGGATGAGGCTCGTAATCAGCAGAGAAAGCAGAGTATCTTGCCCTTTGAGGGTGTCTGTCTTAAGTTGTTCCAAGTCTATGATCCAAAGGCCTAGTTGGGCTTCCAACCTCATTCTGGCTGGATTTCTAAATGCTCAAGAAATCATTAGTAGCCAGGAGAACTCTGGGGGAGTTATTTGTTTGTTACCTGGCATGGGGAGATTCTTAAGAATCCTTGTGGACAGAGACCGTGTCATTTCAGCCAGGCTTCTGCCTCCCAGCATCAGGTTCCTTCAACAAGTTTCTTATGAAGATGCATCTTCTACCTGATGAGAAACTGATACCCATGGACATTATGAGCTGGTTTTATCCCCTGTGAATGCACAATGCCTGTGCTCCACAGTCTGCTTTGGCCACCTCTTGCCTTGATTTGAATATGTTAGTTTTGGCCTGGGAAGTTCCAGCAGTCCAAGGGAGCTTGTCCTTTCCTGGCTCAGCCACCAGTTAGTGCTGGCCCTCAGCCTGGAAGGCTGCTAATGTAAGAGAGAAAAGGGGTAGCTGGAGAGCCATTTTCTGTTCACGATCTTTGACTTGGAAACTTCCATTCTTGTCCTGGTCAGAACATCTCCAGGGGATGAATAAGTGGTTTGGAACTTAGAGAAGGAGAGAAAGAGGATGAAGTTAATGCCATGGTATTTTCTGTTGCAGGACTGTGGTTAGCAGGTAATTGGAGGAATCCTCCATTATTGTAACTGCATTTAGCTTAAATATGCAGTGAATTGACCACCTAGAGAAAACAACACCATAGCTAATATAAAGCCCATGTAAATCAGAGCATGAGCAGATATTACAAATGATTGGTAGGATAAAGACGCTGATGATGCCATTGACTGCAGAGTAGAGAAGTCCCAAAATTTTACTGACAGATCTGCTTTGCCCAGCTCAGGTGTGAAAGCAGTAGAGCTGTTTGGATGGTATTGTGTGCAAGTAAATAAGCTTGTCTTCTCAGAACAACTCGGGTATCTTCCTGTTGCTGTGGTATGACTAATCCCAGCCATGATAATTTGCTTCCGTGTAGTTGAGAGACATCTGTATTTCCAAGTGGATCCTACAGTTATGACTACATGGTATTTACTGCAGTTAAAAAGGTGTGGTTAAAATTAGAAGATGACTTAAGTGTTCATTGCTAATGACTTGCATCTGTTTAGCAGACTAACAGTGCACAGTTTGAAGTGGTTCAGAGTTTTCATTTCCCTGGTATACTACTGAGTCCTGAATTCTAGCTGGTACTCCTGTTATAGCCCTGTCCCTTTAACCTAGGCACTAATGGCATACAGTTGTTGCAGTAAATAAAAATTTCAGATAAATGCTTTAGTGTGCAAGCAAAGAAGCCTATGGGAATATTTCAACTCATTCTGATTTCCTTTAAATGTTATCTTGGCCACAAAATACGATTATTTGTCCTTGCAATATAATTTTTTTTCTGGAAAGCTTTAACACAAATTCTCTTGTATCATGTTGTCATGTAATGAATTTTTGTGGTTTGGTTGATGCTCTGGTTTAAGCCTGTTCTAAAACAGAGGGAAGAAAAGTAGCCTAAAATAGCAATTAGAAGACAGACTTGAGGGCTATGAATTATTTTCCATTTCTGTCACTAGCTTAGATCTCAGCTCAGCATGCCTTGAAGTTGCAGGAAATTTTTTATTGATTTCAGTAGATCTTGGTTCAGGTGCATTTAGTCTGACCTTGGACAAGTCAGGTGCCTTCTGTGCTTGGGACTGAAAAGTACACATTCTGCTTACCCCTCCAACAGATCCCTATAAATCTTCATTCATTCACATCTGTAGAGAGCTTTAGGGCTTTAAATGAATACCACTTTCTAAAGTAAAAACTATTATTTCAATGTAGATGAATTCATTTTACCTTCCCACCAGCTGCCAACAATCTGTTTAGTGAAATGAAATTCTGACAGCCTGTGTCAACAACTGAAAGTAGCTCATTCATGACAGAGAGAAAAAAGAAAGAGAAAATGCAAAGCTGAACTCTTCCCCTAGCGGAGAATGGCTATGTGTATGAAAATAAAAATTTTGTCTATCATTTCAAAAGGCCTTCTCATAAAAGAAACACACGTTAAATAAAAACTGCTGCTATTTTTTCATTCCATCACACTACAGACCCCTCCTGGTTCTTGATGAAGAGTGAAGTGAAATATCGCACAACTGCGCTACAGGGAAAACAGCAAGCTGTTCCAAGTGCATAAGCCAAAATGAGCATTCAGAGAGAGATCACCCTGTCATGAGCTCATGCTGGCAATATGTTTTTTTCTAAGGGTGTTAACTGAGATTTGAGCCTGAGAGAGACTCCATATTCAGCCCTGCAGGAGCACTTTTGTGCGTGTTGTTTTCTTTAGAATAGGCGAGGAAGTTGTGAACAGCTCCCAGACCTAGAAAAATACCTACAGCCACAGCGAGTTTGACGGTCTCCTCCCCTTCCCTCCCCACCATGTGGCAGTAACTGAAGATGGAGTCAGAGAGAAAGCACGCAGATTTTACTGAAGGGACAGTGTCATTTTGCCCCGTGTGATTACTTGGGTTTGTATGGCAGCCTGAGCATTTTGCCTGTTTTCATTTGGGAGGTGGTAGAGGCAGATGTAGGTTTGTGGCCGGCAGAGGCAGGGACATGGTGGTCAGGGCTGGGAAGCTGAAAGGCAGAGTGAGTCCGTACGTCAGGCAGGCACGATCTGGAGCCTGACGTCCCTGCCCCTGTGGGGCAGTGGGGAGCACATCTGTATCATCCCAGCAGCAGCCCTTCCCAGGCAGAGTGGGGGCTGCGGGGTAGCTGTGGCATCCTGGAGGGAGGTCCTCTCCTAAAGAGCAGCCCAGAGGCTGGCTGTAGATAATGGTCCTCCCCTGGTTTATGTGAACGGAAAATAATGCTCTGGGCAGAGCCGAAAGTGAGCGGAGCGCCCAGTTTGTCTCTTCTCTGAATTTTCAGCCAAGTATTGTGCTGCAGAGGAAAAATGTCATTTGAATTCACTAGGATCTTCATGCCCTTCTCAGTGCTGGTTTGTTTTTGGTAGATGTGAGCAGCACTGGGATTTCTGGTACAAACTGCCCCTTCCAGGCAGTCACACCTCCCTCTGCCTGAGATCTACTCTCAGCAAAGTGTAATCTGTTGCTCATCCTGTTCTAGACCTAAACACTTCACAATTCCTTTCAAGAGTGTCATATCATTCTTATTGGTAAAGTCTGAAAAGCATAGCATTAATACTTTTCCTGGGTGACCTAAAAAAGCCCAGTAACTCTTGTTAGGGAAAAAATGTATTTAAAAATAGATGCGTTCTTCTAATCCCCGAAGTGCTGGCGCCCAGTTTTAGAGTATGACTGTGGCTGGGGGCATCGTGGCACAGGGAGGGGCCACCCCAGCTGTGCTGTACCCAAGACATCTACTCTGACGAACATGCTAGGAATCCAGTTTCATTTTCCTGATGACATTTTTCAGCGCAGTTCAGAGATGGGATGGATTTTGAGTTATTTTGAAAGAAGCAGCCATAAACCCTTTGATGCAGGAATTCAGAAACAGTGTGGTCAAGTCAGGCATGAACACATGGCAAATGTAATTGAAATAGTAAGCTGGGCGTACAGACTGTTCTTTCCTAAAATTAGCTGTAGGAATTTAGTCTTCCTATGATATCTTCTTGTTCCTGTTGTCATATTCTATTACATGAATGTACATGGGTTTAGAAGTCCTGCATTCCTTTTACAGATGCCTAGCAGTCTTTCTTTTTCCTCTAAATACATTACAGAAGCTTATCTTATGCCTTACTTAAAGGCTTAAGAAACTTCTCCTTCCTATCCTTTCTGGCTGAGTTCACTCTGAAATACACTGATTTTTGTATTTACTGCAGTATAATACATGGAAACATTGCAACCCATACCTAGGGTTCTGTTAAAGTTAACATAGTCAAAGATGTGAATATTCATGAATATTCTAGGAGGAATTTTAAAAAGTCTAAAAATATATTTTTGTTGACTATTTCGTGGTGGAGAACAATCTGCTGTGGGTAACAGTGTGATGTCCATGTTTGAAGCTTTAAAACCACTGCTGTGATGCTGTGGATTTCAATCATCTCATAGTTGACATTCCCATCACCAGAGCAGAAAATACATAGCTAAAAAATCGGTAAAAGCCTGTGTTGTTTTATCCTTGAACACACACATACACACCAACCAACCAACAAAAAAAACACCAAAAGCAAAAAAAAAAAAAAAGGTCAGCAGTGAAATACATCTAGAACAGGCTGGGAAAAGCAAGCGGGGAAAAACAAGCCCAAAGCCACTGCCTGGGGATGCGGGAAGCGTGGGTTGCATTGCTGATGCCCTCTGTGCCTGCGCCCATGCAGTGAGGGCTCCACAGGGAGCTCCCTGCCCCAATGCATTCACTGCCTGCCGAACACTGTCTTTGCAAACTGCAAAGACAGTTTGGCACCAGAAACTGATGGTGAGATGGTCGCAGCTTTTCCAGCATATAACCCCACCTTGGGTCTGCTATTTCAGCCTGGGGCCCCTTAGGGTGGTGCTGTGACACCTCCAGCTGAAGAGCAGGTTCAGTTTTACCTCAGGGGTCTCTGTCCATTGCAGGATATAAATGTGACCTATCTCAGTATCTGCCAGCAGTCCTCTGTGGAATGGTGATTATGAGCCTTCTCAGCCCCATAAAGATTTGGTAGTGATAAACTCCATTTTAAAAAAAAGGTAAAATCTTGGATAATTCAGGGACAGCACTGTAAAAGCAGGATTTCCCTCTGCTGAGATGAAGAGGCTCGAGGAAGCTGTCAGAACTGCTTTTAAATGCAGCTTATATGACCTAAATTAAAATAGGCAATCAACTTCTGTCTCCAGCACTCAGTCTGGCTTACTTTCAATCAAATAGGATTAATGAATTAAGATCTGTACAAATTTGTTTTCGCATCTATTAAAAATGGGTGCCTATTAAGAAGGTGTTCCACTACCACGGACCAAAGTGACGTGAGCAGAATTACCCAGCAACAGTTTACTGACAGCTGCCAAGACAAACAAACCTACTACAGGAGGTAACGCAAACATCTGCTCCCCAATGGCTGCCAGGAGTTTTCACCCCATCCAGCCACAGCTCCAGCTGTCACCTCCCCAAAGAAATACATAGTACTGCATAATACTGCGTGCCCTGAAAATCAGCAGGTCAGGGCACTTATACTGGGACAAGGAGGATGGCTTTGTTCCTGTATATTTATAGCTTTGTCTAAATAGACTGTTTAAGAAAACGTGTGAACCTTTCAGGAATGTAGCTGTGTTAGTGTCAGCTGTAGCACAGCAGCGAAAACTCAGGCACCAAAACTTCATGAAATTATCATCTGGAAGAATAATACAAAGGCTCAGAAACTGCTGGTGAATTCATTGCTTTTAGTGTTTGCACACGTGAGAGAGAGAAAATAGCCAGGGGCATTAATTCACATGTGGATTGTGGTATATTTCACTTTTAAAAGCAAAGCTCTTTTCTGATTTACAGCTATTTAAAATAATTACTTAGCTCAATGCAGCAAGGGAATCAGCTGGCAGAGTGGCTTAGCATATTAAGATACAGCTTTACGTGTAGACCCTCCCTCCTCTCACTGCCACAAGCTTGAGTCCTCAGCAGGGACCTCAGCTGATGAAGTGATAGCAGCAGGTTTCCAGTCTCAAGCACGCTGTGTGGGCTGCTCTTCTGCGATCAGGGCAGCTGCCCTGATCAGGGAAACTGGATTTTCATAGATGTTGAAGCCAGAAAGGAACAGCCTAATCGTTTAGCCTGACTTCATTTTACTCAGTAATTCCTGCCTAAAGCCCTGTCATCTGTGGCTGAAATAGAACACGTCTATTAGCTGTCTAACCTTGATTTAACGGCTGCAAGTTGCAGAAAATGCATCCTATCCCATGGCATGCCATTGCAACCGTTCTTACTATTTGCATCTTGTTTGCAGCTTGAACTCTGTTAAGACTTTTAACTTCCAACTACTGTATTTTGGCTTGCTGGCACCACTAGTGCTGTGCACAGAGCAGGCCAATGTTAACATCAGCTAACTGATGTCACTGAAGGGAAATCTGTGAAGAGCTAATTCAGAGCAGTCCTCTACTTGATGACTTCCGTGTCTTCAGATATAGTTGTAATGGTTTTGTTTTGCATGCTCTCAACCAGTTCTTGATTTTCAAAGCTCAGAGAGAGGTAGATTGGGAAACATAGTAAATGCTAAGATATCATATCCTGTAGATATGGAATAACTCTATAATGCTGCACTCACATCCTTGATTTAAGAGACTGCATCCAGATGAAGATTATCTGGATTTGGAGCTCCTGCAAATGTATTTGGTCCTTGCATACTTTCAGTATCATCTGCAGTTCAGACAAACACACCAGATAACAGGATTTGGTCCCATTTTGTTTCTCACATCTATGTCTTTCTTTCTTTTTGCTCTTCTACACACAGAATTTGACTACTGGATCTGATTGCAGGTTGTGATCTATTATTGTGTGAGAAGAGTTCGTAATGTAGATAATCTCATAAATTTTATATGAGAATTCAATATAGTAGTCAAGGGAGATATTATAAATAAGGAGTATTAAATCCAGCCTGGGATATTTTTTTCATGCTTTCTGGAGCTACCCTTCAGGTTTTAGAGAGGCCACTAAGGTCTGGATTCAGCAGTGGCAAGCAGATGGCAAAAGACAGCTTTATGTGGAATGCAACCCATGAAGTGGGAAGGTCCTGCGTGTTTATTCCTGGCCTGTAAGGGTGCAACCTTTGCCATCCTAAAGAGATTGCTTCAAATCTGCATCAGCGTGTTGGAATAACAGGCAGCTAGAGAAAGAAGCCTTTCTTCTGTTTTAAAGATAACAACATATCATGTTAATTACAAATGAGACAGTGAACAGTAATCAAATATAAGGTCTTTTACTTTGGGATAAAATCTCATTGCTAGATTAATTAAATCTTTGACCAAGTTTATAAACCAAATATAGGTCTAGATATAAAATTGGTTAGGATGGCAAAATCTGAATGAACACCAACCTAATAGAATCTAATTTAATTATGTTAGTATTTATTTTAATATTTTGATACTTTCCATAAACTTTGTTCATAATAAAAGATCAGTTATATATATTGCGCATAACAAGAATTGTCTTCATCCTGCACTGGATAGTGGGATAAATTTAACATGTGTAGGACACAGCCAATTTTTTCAGGCAAATCTAAGTATATTTGAACAATCATCTTGACAAGTGATGTGACACTTGGATTTGCAGCTGGGAAGGTGTGTAGAAACAGAATGGGATCAACAGCAAAGAGATTAATGAAGATCCATAAAATGGAAACACAAAATTGGTTGATGATTAAGTCTGGTTGATAGTCTATGAGGTAAGTGGACTAGAAATAAAGTTAATGTGAAAATATTGATCTAAGTAATCCTACTTAAATGGTTATATCTGAGTGACAAATTCTTTAGTTGCCACAGAAGGCAGCGGCAACGTGCTGTACAGGAGGAGCAAAGGCATTGTGGTACATCTGGAATGGAACTAAAAAACCCGACTCTACAATCTGTACTACAAACAGTATGGAAGTCTTTCCTACCTTTGAAGACAGACTTAGGTATGTTATTTCCAATCAGATTCTGGCAACTACATAATTTTTCATCAGAGAAGGCAAAGCATCTATTACTTCACAACAAAAGGAGTTTGGCAAATAAGCTTGTGATTAAGAGTTAAATGATGGCTACCAGAAAAAAAAAAAAACCCACTTAATTACATTTCTCTGCATTTATAAGGAGAGCAGTCCCTACATAGCTTTTTATTATAGTAACTGTGACCAGCCTCCATGTGGTCACCAGCAAATCTTTTGTGCAGCTGACACTCCTTCAAGGAGGTGTTGCTGAAATCAATATACGTGTGCCTGGGGAACTATAAATTTTGAAACACCTGATGCTCTGCAAAGTTAACACTTTCTCCATGTATCACATATTACAGGCTGAATATCCATAGTGACCCCAGCCAGTGAGGCTGGAGACAACATCCTTTCTTAGATCCAGCTGCAGTAGTTGAAGATATTAGGGCTTCCCCACAGCACAATTTTGCCAGAAAGCTGATTTATATGGGCGTTCTTTAACCCTGCATAGGAAAAAATATCACTGGGGTTAATGGAAATCATTGTTTCAGCATTGCTTAAACTAATCTCTGTCCTTAAAGTAAACCCACAGAGGATCAGGGAACCCCACCTGGTAGGGAGAAATGGAAGCATGGTGAACACTGGCTGAAAGGCAGTAACAAGCAGCTGAGACCATGTTGTCTTCAAACAGCAGGAAATAACTGCATGGAAATTTTTTCAGGTTTTATTTGCTTCAGCTCTGTCTGGAGCAGCTCAGCCACACTCTGCCCTCAGCTGGCTGCTACCGCCCATTTAATGAGTGCTGGAATGGATCCTGCGGTGCTCCCGCCCTGCGTCAGCCCCGAGTCAGGTGGTTTGGCTTAAACTGCTGCTGCTGCTGCTGCTGAAGATGGTCTACAGTGAGCCAGCGAGCAAAAAGGAAATGGTCATACTGCTTTACCACCTCAGCCATGTCATCAGCATGGGAGGGTCACAACTTCAGCTACCACAGCTGCTGCATGGGCGAGGCAATGTTTGTAGGTAGATTAACGTGAATTAACTAGAATTAACTAGAATTATTGATAGACCTTGATGGTTGCAATAACACTCTCTGTTTCGTTGATCTTTGGTGCTCTAGCATCATACCCAGATTTAGTTTACTATAGTTTAATTCTCCATGGAGAAAAAAGAATTTCCAATTAATCCAAAGAGGATTACGCTATAGTAAATTCTGATTTGCAAATATGGCCTGATTAAATTTGAGCAGTGGATACAGCTATCACCTTCCAGTTTCCCTCCTTGTTCCTTTCCTGCAGGTTGGGCCCCTGCCAGAGGACAGCTGAATTTGGCACGTGGAGCTGCTAGGGAGCACCAGAGTTCACTGCCTTGCATGGTGGGTTAGAGGGATGCTCATGTAGGGTTGCCTGGAGACACAGGGTTCGAAACTTCAGTGGCTTGAAAGTGGATTCCTATGCTGTTCACCTTCCTACAAAGTCAGAGGTGGCCACCTTCAGGAATGGAATGGAGAGCAGCAGAAGTAACTTTCTGCTATCTAACTGAGCAGGCAGGCTAACCAACAGACAACCCCTTCCTAAACTGGAATGCTCACACATTTTGTGTACTCTAACCCATCCCTCATCTTCAAATAATACGCTTATCCTCCTGTCCACTTTTTACACTGGAAGACTTTGTAGATCTGAGCAGCTGACAAATGTCTTCACTATGAGAGTGATCTGTTGAGGATGTAGGAGGTGGCTAGTGCACTAAGACTTTGACACCCTACTTCCCTTGGGATAATGTCATTGTGGCAGCTTCCCTCCATGTCTTAGAAATGTCAGTTCTCTTTTTGTGCAGGTCAGCATGTCACTGAGAGGATGGGGAACAGCAGGGGCAGCTAAATATATCCAGGAGATGGCAAACATCTCCTCATGATTTAGAAACTTCTGTTTGTGATTTGTGGAAGAATGAAGTCATGAACATGGCAAAAGAGAGGAAGAGAATTTAAGAAAGGAATGGAGGAAAGAACAGACTCAGAGAAGGCAGAAACACAAAGAAGGTGGAAGAACACTTAAGAGGTAAAGCTCATGCTCAAAGTAGGCAAAACATCCATAGTGTCCTGAAGATGTAGTATTTCTGGAAATATGCTGTAGTTGGGCAGTGCTTTCATATGACTTTACTTCATATAAAATTGTTAAAGTGCCTTGGTTTCAGAAAATACATGAATACTGCCAGAACCACAGAGAACTACATGAGTTTTATTCTTCCCTTGCTATCTTTATTCATGCCATATCTGAATACAGAATTTTGCTCTTTAGGCACTGCCTGACCATGTCAACGGCAGGTTTTGTTTAGTTTTCCAGTGATTGTTCCTGACTGAACACGATTCACATGTTTTCTTAGTGACAGCATGGGCTGCATGGGACATAGCTGTTTTTCCAAACTTGCTGTGATTCAGTGGAATTCAGGCATTTTCATATTGAACATCTGTGACTTGGGGAGGATCCATGTGTTTTCTCAATGAATGTGAATGAAGCTGGCAAGGCCCCCTACATTTCCTTCTTGTTTCTATGCTTGTAATTATCACAGTGTATAAATATACAGCGACTTTCTCAGAATGTGCCTAAGAAGATCTGACAAGACCTTTGCTCTGCCCCGTTTCTCTCTGTAAGGAGGCAAGTCAGACAGAGTGGACGCGATCTAACGGGTTACCCCTCCTGCAACTACACATATGCAGTAATACTTCTAAACTTACTTTAGAACCTAGTTCTCCCTCTTAACCCAGATATATGGTATTGCATAGATCTCAAAATGTTGGAAAAAAAATCCTCTTCCCCTTCTCCTCACTGTTTCAGTGAGTTTGCTCCCTCCTCCGAGCGCTCTGGCAGTGTACTTCAGTAGTTCTTCCTCCATGACTTGGAAAAGAGGCAAATAGTTAAAAGAGCTGGCCTCTCAAGTGCCCCTTCACAGGAGAGGACTGAACTGTAACTCCTCCTGCTACTTACTGTCTTTGCCGATTTTACTTGTCTGTACTAGGATGAATTTACTTTTCTCTGAACAGCTGCTAGATTCTTGCCAGAAAGGTGAGTTAAGTTTGTAAAGGATAAGTGGGAACAGCAAGAGACTGGTAACCACTGAAGTACTGTAGCTGGCTTTCATGGACAGATGGTACTTAGCATTTATATGATGCTGTGTATTCTCAGTGTCATTGAAGAAACATCTATTCATTCTTAGACCATTGTGAGATAGATATGGGAGTCAGGAATGGTGGTAAAGGAAAGAAGCTCTGGCCTTGCTGAAACTGATTGAAGTTTCCACTTAAAGCTTACTTCTGGTGAATGCTTTCCTGCCATCCTGGCATGCCATTTACTAACCTAGCGCTAGGATAACAAGCAAGCCTTTTAACGGAAAATGAGGACCAGAATATTAAGGTGAGACAAATCCTTGTTGAATTGTGCAAACTCGTTTATCCTCGCAGATTTCTGTTTCATTTAAATTATTCTCCCTCACGAGCCATGCCTCTGTATCCAGAGGCAGCCCGCGCGCTAGTCACACTTAGCCCCATCAGCAAGAAGACACCCAACTCCCCGAGTAATCAATTTCGGCGAAGACCTCTCCGAATTCTGGGCGGCACTGGAGCAGCGCCACACGTCCGTGCGTGGGGGACGCGGCCGCCCCCCGGGCGGGGGCCCCCGGGGCTGCGGGGGGGCGGCGGGGT
>WBMY01010916.1:168568-234427 GCA_013397315.1 Donacobius atricapilla
CAGGTGAGCCCCGCCCGGCCCGGCCCCGTCCGGCCCGGCCCGGCCCCGCAGGGAGCGCGGCCGGTGGAGCGCAGATAATCAGTGCAGCCCTCGAGGGCACCGCCGTCCTCGCAAGCGCCCCGAGAAATGTGTTCCTTGTCCCGTAACGCTTGTAGCGTGGGTAATGAGCGCAGAGGCTCAGGGCTTCGGAGGGAATCGAGTATTAGCTCTGGTTAAACCTCAGAGGGGGCTAAACCAACTGCGGTACTTCTGAGGAATTGAGATGGTTCTTCAGAGAGCCGGTAGGACCCGTCCCCGAGGGCAGCGTGACCCAAACTGAACCAGACAGAAGGGCAGGCAGTGTAACTAACGCACAGTGGCTTGAAATTAAAATGCACTTCAGGGTCTTTCTTTGCGATGGTTCCCGAGCTTTCTGCTAACAGTGTGAATCAACTCACTCTGCCTTCGCAGAAACTGATTAGTCCTAATAGAGAAAAATGTTCTACTTGTCCGTAAAACCCTTTATTCTTTGCAGGTAAGGTTGCATGGAGGCTTTGGGGGTCCAGAGGTTGACAGTGAACTCTTTTGCTTTTAGCTTGAAAGAGCATTGCAGAATGTATGCCTGTGGACTGAACAAAGCCTTTTCCATCAGAAGAAAATTCACAGCAGTTGGGCCTGAGTGAATGTAGACGTGTTTCTGAGTTTGTGCAGAACTTATATGAATTTGGGAAAAACCATTACTTAAAGAGGAGGCCTAGGGAGAACTGCAGTGTGTCTCCTGAGTACATTTGATGAAAAATCGATCTGTCTCTATCTTCAGGTGGCCTACTAAATTATTTTTTTTAATTTTCAAACCATGAGTCATTGATGATATTTTGGGTCAGACAATAGTTGATTGGAACAAAAGCTGTTTTCTTCACTATAATTTTTTCTCTTTTTTTTTTTTTTTTCCCTAATTGCACACTGAGCTCAAAAAGTACACCGTTTGTACAGCCCTAATACAATTTAATCTAAAAAAGATTTGGGGAGGTTGAGCTCATGGAGCTTTTCAGTTTGTATCCCAAGCCAAAAAGAAAATCCCATCACTGCCCGTTCCTTTTCCTTCCACACCATGGAAATTTAAAAAAAAAAAAAANATGGAAATAAAAAAAAAAAAAAAAAAAAAAGGAAAAAAAAAAAAAAAAAAGGACAGCGTGCACCGGTGGCCCCAGGAAAGCCCAGGTGAAAAGCGATTTTAGGAGTTGTCCGTGTGCCGGGGAGGAGCGAGGGCGCTGCGGCAGCCGCGGTCTCTGGCGCTGGGCACGGCCGTCCGTGGTGCTGAAAGGCAGCGGGGCCGGCGCCGTCGGGGAGCGCTGCCGCAGCCTGACACTGCGGCGGGGCTGAGGGATGGCGATCGTTTGCTTTTGACTGAAGCGGACAGAAGCCTCCTGAAGGGTTCCTGAGTGTTTTAAAAAAAGTAACCTGTGATTGTGGTTTTACTAATTTCTTTTTTTCTTTCTTGTAGGTTTTGATGCTTTAATAGTGCAGATTTTCCAGGGCCACAGGTGTCATGCACTGTGATGTCATGTACGTGGATATCACTCACAGTGTACTGAATTTGAAAGTGTCACCGTGCTGCCATAATCCCGTTTAGAGAGTAGAAAGAAATAGCCATGTCCTGGTGATGATTGAACCTGGGATAATAAAGCCAAACATGAATGAGCGAGAGACATTCAGAAGGAGTAGCAGATGAGCATCCTATGACCTGCCAGGAAAAGAAGCTGGTTCTACTTGCAGATTAATCCAGGATCATCGTAGTGGTGTCCAAGTTTCATACTACATTGTGTAGCAGGCTTAAACTTTAAACATTTCCACCTTTTAGAATTATCCTTGTATCGTTTTCCCCCAGGAAAGGAAACTTTCTACTCAAAGATTGTGAACAGGAAGGGCTATCATGAAGTTGGCCGCTTTGTTTATGTTGTTCTAAGAGTTGCAGTGAGTGCTGAGAATGCAGAAAATAGGTTTTGGTTTGGCCAAGATGTTTTCCAGGGTCTGTGGTATGAGTCTTAGCTCCAGGTGGGCTCTTGAACTTCAGAGCTTGCATGAAAAGGAGATAACCATGGACTCTGTTACTGCTACTCCTGGAGAATAGGATACAAAAAAGATATGAAGGAGGCTACTCAAGTCACATCTTCCTCTGCTCCACAACCTGGGAGGTGGTGGTAAACATTTGTTTTATATTTGAGTCACAGTCATGGTACCTGGAAGTTTTCTAATCCCTCTAGTCTTTTCCCTCTGCAAGCAGAGGGGCTCCTGCGGTAGGGCATTACTGAAGTAATCATATTCATCAGTAACCTTTGCTTGGAGGCCAGCTGGTGACAAACCATTGCCTCATGCACTGTCCAGAGCCTTCTGCCTTAATGCTTCGCTGTGCCTCTGCGCAGCCTCTAAATAACTGGACAGCTTGTTCCCATATTTTCTTTAGTGCATGTTGATGTTTCCTTTCTGGGAAATCTTTAACTCCTACTCTGATCATTCAAGTTATCTTCATTTCCCCCCTACTCTCCACAGAGGTAGCCCATAATATGGGCTAGTCTCGTGAAATGGATCAACTTGCATGTAAGTCTGTATTAGTGGTTCCTCCTAGTCTGTAGGAGTTCACCAATTAGAAGAATTAACCATGTACTTAAAAGACATAGTTTTCAACCACTTCTGGAAATACTGCGTTTTTCCAGGCGTATGTCTGGGCTTTTCCATGTGGCCAGAAGACTGTCTTCCACTGAAGATTGACCAGTAAGGGGGAATCTGAATCCTGAAAAATAAATGGAATTTGTTTGCATTAGCTAAGATAAGAAAGAAATGTGGCAATGTAATGATTGCATCCTCAGGGTAGATAATGCAGGTGGAGATCAGACATCTGAGCAGACAAATGGGAGAAAGTTAAATGAAGAAAAGGGAAAATCAGTGGGATAGTAGTGGGTTATCAGACATTAGAAAGTAGAGCAGAAGTATGCAGTGAAAGATGTAAGCAGAATTTTGAACTCATTAACAGCATCTATTTAGCTTTGGCCTATTTTTTGATACTGAACTTCTGGTTTGTTACCAGTTGTTATAGACTTCGTTAAAATTTAAGCATTACTGGTGGCATAATATACTGGTTTTTGCTTAAACAAAACATAAAATACTGGGTTTTGCTTAAACAAAAAAAGAACGTACAGGGAGGTGAAAGTGAACACAACCAGAGATAAATTGTAGATCAAGGCAATTTGCAGTAACTAAAAGTGAAGCAGCAGAAGCACTCTTGGTGCGACGTGATGTCTGCAGATATTTTAGTAAGGCTTGGATTTTTGCAGATGTATCAACATCCTGGTTTCTTCATGTAGAGGTACTGCGTGTTCGTTTTGAGTGGCCACTGGCCTTAAGGATGACATCAGTTATTATGGTGATCTTTCAGCATAATATGAATCTATTTTCCTGAAGATCTTCGGCATAGCCTAGGAAATGGACTAAGACAGAGGAATGACTGAGATCTCATTGGGTGCCCTCCTGTCTTTCTTAATATACTTTCTCAAGGACCAGTGTGATTACAAATGTCCATCAACTGTTGAGTGATGGTGGTGATTATGTCCTATTTATGCAGTCTTTGGTGTGAGCTTGGCAATTTGAGGTAGATTTAGCATCTGATGATGTGCAACTCTTTAATAACTGCACCTTTGTGGCCTAAGGCTAAGGGGTGTGTCTCTCTTCTGAGCCATTCACTTATCCTATGAATGAATTAAGAAATAAAGCTTTCTCATAGACCTGCCTTGATAACAGAGGTTTAATTCTGATTACAGATTTTATTTTCAAGCTTTTTTGGTGATTGTAGTGCTTCTCAATACTCACTGTTACGGTTCTCTTTAGCACAATATATCTCCAAATTATAGTACTGTATTGCCAGAATTGTCAGGATTTCCTGTCTTCTAGCTGAAGTTGAGTATTGAAAGGCAATATTCTTTCTCTCTCTTCCTGTCTCTGAGCAGAATGAAACTTTATCTGAATTAGGAGAAATCAGCACATCACGTTGGCATCAGTTTTCCTGCTGTTTTTTACGTAGATGGGATGGAAACACCACATTCTCTTTCTTATCCTCCATGTACTCATCCATAAAAGAGTATTTCCCTTACTGGCTTCTGCAAAGCTTAAAGATTTGGTGATGGTGACAGCCCTCAGTTTAACTCATATTTTGAACTTAATGAAGCTATTTATTTTGTGTTATATAGCACAGTTCATTCTGTATATGTTCGGGGCTTGTAGGTTAAACTTACTTCCACTGTCAGAGTGTGCTCTAGCTTGTAGGATATAAATGTGTGACATAAATGTCATTCTCTTATAGTGCACATGCATTCTTATGAAAAGTCTATCAAGTTATGTACCTGTGATTGCATGTTGAGGAGAACATTGTCATGATTTAGTAACAGTCGTGTCAGTAGCTTTTTAGTAAATCTATTTTCTCTTATGATGTATTAAAAAAATCATGTTTATGTGCTTTAGAGTCATCTCGGAAAGAGCAGAGGAAGAGAAAAAAACATATGTTACCTGGCAAATGATAGACACCCATATGTATTTGAGTGTTACAACAATTTGCACTTTTCTGGTCCATTGAGGAGGCTGTTACAACTTACTGGGTAGAGTTCTGTTCCTTTTATTTAAAAATAACAGAATTTCTGATGCTGAGATTGTGGGAGGTTTGTAAAAGCAATGACAGCAAAGAAAGATTTTGTTTAAAGGTCTTAAAGCTAATCTAGGTATGCCAGGAATTATGGAATAATAAATCCGTGAGATTTTAGAAAATACTATTTGTAGGTATAATATATGCTAGAAGGATGCATGCAGTTTGAGGATTTTTAAGGTGCATAGTATATTTGAGAGTTATTTGTACTTTCTTGAAATACACATTTCCAAGAGCTACTTAAAGAGAGAGTTCTAAAAAAGACATAATAACATGCATCTTCTCTAATTTTTCCCTGCCTTCTGCAAAATTATAAAGAAAACTAAGAGGACAAAAAGAAATGGAGGATACATCCCTGCTTTGAGGGATGGAGATTTAGAGACTGTAATCTGTCATTGAGATGCTAAGCAGGTAGCACCAGCATTGGCTGCAGATGGCATTTTTCTTTCTTTTCTTCCCTTAAATGTTGAAACAAGGAGCTAAAAGGGCAGTCCTTTCCCTCATGGTTTTGATTCTGGATCATTTAAGCTGCACTGCAGTTATCGAAAGCAGAAATGAAACCAGCAAAGAAGGGTCATGTAAATTCTAAAGAGTTATGAAATCCAACTCATCCCTGTTAGAGGTAAACCAGAAAGAAGCTAAAGATGTCATACCATGCATTCCCCTGTTTGCCTCTTGAGCTTTCCAGGTCTTATTTTCACTGTATTCAGTTAAAAGTCAGCTGCAGAAAAGACAGATTTTGTTTGTTGACTTGAAATGCTATTGTGTTTTAAAACTAATACAGTTGACAACAGAGAGACCAAACCCCAGACTAAACTAGAGGAGCAGCAAATAAATTTGACATCTAATCTGTGATGGGATTTTCACCCCGTCAACCCCCTAATTAGGGGTGTTCTGTTTTCAAAGTCCTGTACCAGGGTTTAAAAGATGAGATGGAACCTGTGGCTTGGTCTTCAAAGGTGTTTATTCTATTTGTTATCTCAAGGCCTTACAGCAGCCACAGTGCACTAAAGAAAATGCAGCTACAGGAACACGGACAGAGGGTCCAAGGTAATTTTAAAGATTTCTAATCCAATTAACTCTTAAAGCGTGTACTATATTTACAGTTTTGTACTAGTAACTACTACCTATTCCAGACACGCGATTTCTACATCAAATCCATTATACCAATGTCTCTGTGCCACCGTCACAGCAGAAAATGGAGTAGATGAAGAAGAAGAAGATGAGACACTGCCCAAAATTCTCCATCTTGTTCTGATCTACTTCTATACTAAAAACCCAAAACTACAAGTTTTCACCCTCTGACAAACCAAACCACTATTTATTTTAAATCTCTGTTGTTTTCAATTCATCTGTGAGTGTTGGAGGTTTTTCCCATGGACTGAGGTCAAAGACAGTGCTTTCATGGGGTCCCAGCCAGGGTCTCGGACCCCCCAGGGCAGTCTGAGGAGTATTCCGCATGGCCTGGACTCCAACAGATCTGTAACTATAATGCAAAAGCATTTATTTGTTCATGCAATTTCTATTCTTCTACTGAGTCTGAAAGCAGTTAACATGTCATCATTTATCTGTTAGATATATAATTTTGTAGCAAATATTTCATTCTAAATTCACAACAAATATCCCTTTGCATTCCAAAAGCTGTTCAGTGGATTCTCAGTATATTATCATGGCTTTGTGGGTATAAAATTGGTTTTTATGGCTATGCACAACTTTTAGTGATCTATTAATGTGTAGCTTTAGGAACTGTGGGTGGTCTGGGCTCAAAGTTAAATAGATGTTTCTTTGAATCTGTGCAGGAGTAGTAGATGGCTATGCTGAGCCGATTGCAGGAAGGAAGAAAAATTTAAAAAAAAAAAATCAACCCCCAAAATATATCATTTTAGTCATTAGGTAACTTCAAGTGAACGGAAACTCTCCAGATGCTTTTGCTTAAGAATTCTCTTACGGTGGCCTTTTAGCATTTTAAGAATAGCAAAACTGTTCCATTTAATAATTAAAGTGTTTGTAAAAATGAGACTCTGTTCCTTGATAACAGTTGTTTCAATCCAGCATCAGCAACAAATGGATGCCTTGTAGATATAAGTAGCTCTGATCCTGGGAAATGGGAATTGGAATTCTTTCACTTTTGCTTCTCTTAGTTCATGGTTACTCTTAAATGTGGCAAGTGTTAAATTTGCAGTGTCAAACACCTGCAGAAAACCAAATCTCCAAAGGTAATTGCCTCCCATCTGTGTAATAAATGTTACAGCTGTTTGCTACCTTAACCCATGATTTAGAGAACATATGAAATACTGAAATATCAAAACCACATTGACATGGAAACATTGGGCTTTTATTTGAGAATTAAAAATTATGTTAAAGTTTAAGAACAAAAACATTTTAAAAATTATTGCAGTAAATTACCTTTTTTTTCCCTACTTACCAGGAAAATCTTTTAATTGATGTCAGTCAACTGGGAAAGAGAGAAGTTTTGAAAGCTTATGTGTGGCTAAGTCTAAAATTTTCTGCATACTTCAGTCTATAGCTGTGATAGGAAAAGAAGCATATGTGATAAAAAATATTCTTGTTGGAGAAATTAGATGTGTCCTTAGTTATGGAAGAAGAGTGATGATATTAAAAAGTCTTAATCATAGACTTTATATTGCAGACAGCTGTGTATTAAAATACTAGCTAATAGACTACTCAGAGCACCATGGGCAAGATAGAGTCCTTGAATACCTTTGGGTGCTAAATTTTAAGATTTTTATACAGCATAATAAGTAACATTTCAGGTAAGTGTCCAGCAAGCACCGACCTTCTAGAGTAATGGTCATGAACTGCTTTTTTAGATGGAAGTAATTTCAATTCAGAAACAGATGGGTTTTGCTGGCATTCACTTTTATACAAAGAATTGGCATCAGCAGTTGTCTTATAGTACACTAGAGCGAATTATTAATAAGCCATAAATGGATGGGTATGGTTGGGTCTGGCCATTTATCAAATATTAATGGCATTTTATCATCCTTACAGATTTTCATGAGTTGCTGGGTCAGCAGAAGGCTTAGTCTTTCCTGGAAGGCTTTAAAGCATTGGGAAACAGATTAAAGCATTAGGAATCCCTTAGATTCCATGTTAAGATGCAAGCAGATTGACATGCAGGAGAATGAGCCTTTTTATTTTACTTCACGGCTCAGTTCATTCTTGAAAACAAACTTCTAGTTGCATGTGGAAAGAAAAAATCAAGGATTTCTAGAGTCTGCATTTTTCTTTTAAAGTGTGTGAGTTTGATTTAGAATCTTACGAGCATCAGTGTCCATGTAGATAGCCTGGAGAAACTTGCTTCGCAGTGTTTCAATGATACGAATTTGTCTGAGCAGTCTGTACTCCACATTGAGTGTCAAACTATTGTGAACACGTGTGGTGAGGAGTGGGGCTCTCTGTCCAACTGATTTTTCAAATCCTGCTGCAGGTGTGAACAGCATGGAAGCAGAGGTATCAGCTAACAAAAGCTAACAAAAATTTTTCCATGGGGGAAAGATACCACAGCTCATTTTGTAGACAGGTGTTATATGCAAGAGTCAGTGTATGTATTGTATCAGACCAATATCCCATCTAGCCCTACATCCTTCTTCTCATAGAAGCTAAAAGCATACACCCTGGATGAGTGTAAGAGCAGGGCAAATGTGAAATTTTCCCTCATGGATACTTGGTGTTTGACTATTTTCAGCTTGAGGACATCCCAGGCAAGGTAGTTTCTGCACATTTGTAACTCTGAATGGATTTTTTTTTCTGTGAAAATTACCTAGCCCTCACCTCAGCTTTTCAAGTATCATTGGCCCTAATATGCTGTGGTAGTGGGTGTATCAATCAGCTGCCTATTCCAGGAGGAAGCACCTTTTGCTCACAACCTGGAGACAAGGAGAATGGTTGATCCCAAATTCTTATGATTTCACACATTTGCTATATCAGCTCTCCATTCATTTCCAGAACTCATTCTTGTTAGGAAAAAAAAAAAAAAAAAAGCATTTGGCCAGCAGATACTCTTTAAGCTGAAATGTGCCACTAGTGAAAATATAAAATTAAGCCTTGTTTAGAAAGGAAATGTAGCAGAAGAAAGTTCACATTTTATAGAATTGATAGAAGATAGTGCCCTTGCACTCAATCTATATGAAAAGCATGCTAATCTCTGTAAAAAGGCACTTCTTTCAGGAGGACTAATGGATTTTTAAAATGATGCTCATAAATCACAGTTCATTCAATCAGTTCTAAGCTCTTAGAGACAACTATATAAGAAGCTGTACAAAATCATTAATTTCATTGGCACTTAGGTGAAATAATTCTTCTCAGAAAATTGAATTGCAAGGGATTTCTGACATGCCTGGAGAGCAGTGGTGTATTTAGCATTGCAACAGAAGATGTGCAGGTACTTTGTACTCTTTGTACTGAACACCTCTTTGTACTGAACTACTCTCCAATATAAACTTGTGTATATAATCTTAAATATAAATAAATGTACAGCTGATTAAATAGCTGTATCGTAGAACACATATATGACCAAATGTAGTAACTGGAAGCATTTACAGTAACTACTAGTGCACTATAATGCAGAAGGGATGTTGGTAAGGACCTGTGTGCTGGCTGGCTATGCTTTGATATAAAGCATATCTGACTCTGCTGACTCCTCTGGATACTTGTAAAGTTTTTTAAAGTGGGGGAAGGAAATATGTACCAAAGTAGGTTGATTACTGATCAGGTTGTGTTGTGTAAGGAGTCAGTTCGTATTCCTCCGTCAGTTCCATTTAAATGAAATAGGGTAAAGAAAGTTTTAACTGGGCTTTCTTTATGTGGATGAACTTGACAGTACAACCATTGCAGCATCTGACAGAGAGAGTTAGCAGAACATTTTGTAAGGGACAACCTAAGGACTTAGGTTGCAGTCCTTTTTTGTGCCTATTTCCTCAGTTCCACAAACTTCCCATTGATAACTTGGGTTACTCTAGATAGGTCAAATCTATGGACTTTGAAGTGCTTTGAAGTGCCTTGTTTAGAAGTGGGTTTTCATTCTATAACTCAAAGTACATTAGAGACTCAGCTCTAGGTTCTCTCTTCCTGTTCTCTGTACTAAATGAAAACAAGCATTACATTTATGCCAGACTTTACTAGTTCCATTTCCTGTGGGATGTGTCTGAAAATGAAAATCAGGATAGTCATGCCTATTTAGTTGTGCTCACAGGCTGCACTGCTTTAAGCATAAACTGTTGCAGTACCAACATTATTTGCTGTAATAAATGCAAATGTACTAACTTCCAGCCCTGACAGATGTCTCAATCTCCTGCACTGACCTTGTGTAAAGTGTTTATGTCTCCCCTTCCCCCTCCTTGTCCCCAGCTACTTCCTTCATGCAGGGAATTAGGTTGTCATGCCTATGTCTGCTCCACTTCCACTGACTTGTGCCTACATCTGGTACTGGGAAAGGGGCAACAGGAAGGGCAGTTTTTAGCTAATGTCTGGCTAAACATATGCGAGACAAACAACTTGTGCATGCTCTTTTTCTAACAGTTATAGACAAACACATATGGTTTAATACAGTGTCCAAGGAACTGGATCTTACCAATCAAAGAAACTGCTGGAGAAGACTGCACTCTGCATCTGGTGCATTACCTTCTACATGACCTGTTGTTTTCAGTTGCATAAAACCCCAATAAATAGAATTTTATTCTACATATTCAGTTTTTCCTGCTTTGAATTTTGAGCTCATGTCCAGAGTAATGATTACCAAAGCCTTTTCTTCCATGTGTTCTTTTGTATTGTGGCATTAATATTAGACCTATCATTTGTATGAAACTGTTTTCTCATAGGCTGTTATCGGTCACAGATATATCGATATCTTTGTCTCTGCTTCTTTACTCCAGTAAGGTCACATACTAAACACTCTGCATAGATACATAGACACCTAATTACTTAAGGTTCTTTCATTAATCATTGGATAGGCTATTGCATTTTTATTAATCAGGTAATTTTATGGATATGTTTCAGTTTGGTACTTTGATCACTATGATACTTATTTGATATTTCTGTGGGATCAATGTGCATTTACATGGACATGGACTCAATAAAGCATGTCTGTTATTCTCTTCTGAAAAGATTGTCTTAAGATGCTCCCAAATGGAGAATAATCATCTCTTGGCGAGAAGGATTATTCCTCTGTTAATGCTTAAGCCATATGTGGGACTGTAGGCATGTGTTGTATAGGTAGGGGTTTTGGTGTACTATTAGAAAATACATTCGTCTCAAAAATGTATTAACTCAGAGTTTAAACTTGAGAATTTGCAGTTACATTCAGGGTAAGTAACCAGCTCAGCACTTGCTCAGTACAGTACACAAAACACTCAAAATCTACTGCTGCTCATGGAGACATCTAACAGAATCTGATTCACAGCATTTGGAGAAATTAAATCACAGAAAGCCCTTTGGATGTTTTGGAGCATGCTGTGCTTACACTTGTAGTTATTCCACTGAGGCTCTGGGGTAGCTGTTCAGCACCAGTAGTACCAAGGCTCACTTGGTGTTTGGAACCCCATCAGGATCTAGTCTCCAGCTCATGGTGTAAAAGTAGGACAGAGCAAAAATTGCTCAAATTGAACACTGTCTATTTAATTGGAGCACAAGATTTGGTAATGATGGGTTTTAAAAAAGAGAGAATCTTGTGTTTCCTGACTCTGCCTCAAGCTTGTGTAGGTCTGTAGTAATACGATACAACAATGTCACTCCAGTTGGTGGCTGGACAAGTTGAGAGACGGTGTGGGGAACTGGGAGGGTCTCTTCAAAAAACTTTGGTTGTTCGAACATACAGGGAGCTCAGGAACACAAGCTGCAATGAATCAGCTACGGCTTGTTCTTTGGGGGGATTTTCAGGTTCTTGGCATTTTGGAAATCCCAGCTTATTTAATGTGTGTCTGTGGGTTTCTGAGGGGCGAAGAGTGCTGTGTGCATGATACTGTAGGAGAAAGGGGATGAAACAAACTAATACTAAACAAACTAAATGTGACCTGCTTTCCCAGAGCACAGAACTCCTTCTTAATGAAACACATTTTAAAACAATGTGTGCTGCTGTCACTAGTAGCGGAACAATTATTTTCCTCAAAAGTTTAATTTGAAAATGAAGTCACAAGTTAGAAAATTCTTTTTTCCTTTAGTTTTAGATTTGTATAACTTTTAAAGGATGTAAGACAGAGCATTTAATTTTGGGTTTCAAAAGAAAGAAGAATGGCAACCTCCCATGTATGTGGCCCGTGTTTGTTTGTTTGTTCCCTTTTGTTACTATGAAAGTAAAATTCCATATCCTGGAATTCGCTTCCTTTCTTTTTTTAGCTGTCTTTGAAGTTGGTGTCTTTAGCAATAATTTTGGCAGGGGTACAGTTTTATAATGATTTTTCTAGGATACCAGGCTGCTTTTGTCTTCTCTTTCCATTGATAAAAGACAAACCTCAAGTCTCGTAAGTTTGTAATACTCAATTAAAGAAGTAATGTTTACATTTTGTCAAAACTAATCAATATTTTTGGTGGGGGGTTCTTTTGCCATTTTTGTTTTTGTTTTTGGGGTTTCTTTTGGTTTTGCTTTTGTTTCTTTTTTTTAATATCNCTGGACCACTGGACCTCTCTGCCCCATCATCTATATTCAGTGTTTTCTAAGTGGACACGTTATTTGCAGAGGATTGTTAGTACTTAACTGGTAACATCTCAGCTAAATCAGTTTGTATTTACCCTTTTTTTAGCCTGGATCGCTTTGACTTACAGTCATCCATGTTTGGAGTTTTTTTCTTCTCTTCAGTTCCCAATGAATAAATTCCCAGGTCGCAGCAAAAAATACTAATTTGCTGGTGTGTAATTTCATATTTTATCTTTCTAGATTTGTTACTTCAGTCTTCTGGTTCTTCTGTATAAAGATGCTCTTGATGTCCCACATTGATAGTGCTTTCTAGTTTCAAGAATTAGTGAATGTTATTGAATTGCTTATGTTCTATTTTCTTCTGGTTAATTAATAGATTTAACAAGCTGGTTATCAATACAACCAACATATTCATTAATTTTCTTTTTAGAGACAACTTGTTTTGATTCCTTCTTCACCTGTTTTTCTGTAATACGATTCTTTGACTAAAAGCTGTGCTGTCTGTACTAAGTACTACGTAAAGAAAAGTGATTTCTGTTGATCGCTTTATTAAATACAGATCAGCTTTCTTCTGTGCCAAGAAAAAAAAATGTGATTGGAAGGATACTGAAGTACTTGGCAAATGTTTTATCTTCTGTCTCTATTCTTTGGAAGTTGTTCTAATTGTCTATTTAAGTCAGGCTGATAGGATTGTAGTTGCCGCTTTCAGTTCTTCTCCTTTTCTAAAGTCGCTTCATTTGATATTTTTTAGAGAGATTGTTTTTTTAAGATCTAGAATGGTTGCAGCTACAAGCTTGCAGTTTGATTTGTCCATTTAATAATAATTCTATGTTGGGTCCTTCTACTTTGAATGCTGTTTGAATTTTACGTGTAAGGACCAGTTGTGTCCTCACTATAGTTATGCTGGTCACAATCACTGCTGATAGCAGAATTGGGTAAGGTGCTCCTTTAGTTCTAGTGCAATGGCAAATTTTAACAGCATGCTCTCATTTTGTCTCCCTGATTTTGCAGCCTTCTCTTCTGTTTCACAGTTTCATGGTTTGGGTTTCTTCTCATGCTTTGGTCTGTAAACACCGGCCAATGTTTTCATAACTTCAGGGTAGTTTTCATTCCTTTTCTTAGAGATATGGACAGCTGATGGACAGTTGTCTTGACCAATGGGATGGGGAGAGGTGTCAACCTTCTCCCCCAGTCCCTGGCCTTTGTAGAAATACTATATAATGGAGTCAGACCTTTTTAAATAAATCAGTTTCAGTTTTATGCCTTCTGATCAAGTGAGTGTGTGTGTCTCTGTGTGTGTGATGAACAGCATCACTTATTTCATCTTAGTACACACGTTTCTCTTTATTTTCTTCTGTCCAGGAATACCTATATATTTTTTTTATTGTGATTGACTGAAGTCCTAGACTTTTATCATATCCAGCCCTCCATTTTTTTGGTTGTTGTTAACTGCTCATTTGAGCATTATGTATTTATCACATAAACTTTGAGATACAGGCTACCTGTTGTTCATTCCTTCATTTAATTTAAACTTAAGTGATAATTACATGGCCTGAAACACTCAAGTCCAATGGCTTTGATATTTTCAGTGGTTTATGAGTCTCTGAGAAGTCAAAGCTTCTTATAAAGAAATCATTCCTGGTGATATTCTGTCTCCAAGAGTATGGTAATTCTCTGTGTGTATTTTAAAGTCTAGCCCTGGGGCCAAGGAGACCTAGAGCAGATACTCAGTTTTATTTCATGCAATGCTCAGGGAAAGAATCCACCAAACTGCAGAATATCCTCTGAGCATTAGCTCAACAGTTTGCAGCTGTTAAAATCTCATCTTCTTGCTCTGAGGGCTAACCATCGATGTTTCTCTTGGCTTGTGGACTTGCACGTGAATTCATTCCGGTTTGTTTTTTTTTTTTTTTTTAATAACATACAGGTTAACTGGGGTTGCCGGTAGAGTTCCTCCTCTGGTGGGACATTTCACTGGCTTATGTGTTAAGGATTTATTTCATTAGGCCACTCATTCTTTAAGCCACTGGAATCTGAACCTCTGTGGGGTCCCTAAGCACCTTCTGGAGACACCGTAAATCTTTCAAGTGGCTGTTGGGATTCAGCCTAGCTCCTTTTGGCTTCTGCACTTTCCAGCTTTTCTTCATAACAAAGCTTTTCTGACATTTTGTTCTCACGTGAACTTAACTGTCTCCAACTAAATAAGACCGCCTTCTTTCTCCTCTCTGCAAACTACTGGGATTGCCCCCTCTGTAGGCTTTTCTTTCAAAGCTTTTTAAGCTTATATTTTATCTGCTCAGTGAATTTTTCTTGCTTTGATGTTCTCTGCTCTCTCCACTTCCTCCTTGTGGACAAGCAGGAGAAAACTCTTTACTGACTTTAAATCAACCTCACTCAATGAAGCAATTGTTATTCTTAATGGCCAGTCATTCTGTCTGGTTGGAGTGGTATGGTTGGAAATAGTGTGTATGAGTCAATTAAAAAACCTAATATTTACAAAACAATTTCCAAATGTCAGGCAATGTTCATGAGTTATTTACAGGGAGGATTCCTGGATTGTCACAATGAGTGCGGATATTCTCATCATGCAATACTAAAACTGCTTTTTTTTGAGTGGAATTGTTAATGAAGCCTTCACAGAGCCTCAAGAGGCAGACAGTAATCTGCCATACTCCTCACCCTGCTTTTAAAAATCCTCTAGAAAATTCAGGACCTCTGAATATTTAGAATACCTGTAATCCCTCTTAGAATTAATATTCATTGAGTTAAATAAGATACATCACTATAAGCACGAGCTAGGATCTCTGACTTGGAAGGATAAACATCACAGTTGTATTTGTCTTGAATCGGTGAAGTTCTCAAGCATGAATGTAATTGTGGTTATAATTCAGTCTGCTTTTGTTTATAACTTTGCTGTTGCATGTATGAAATGGGAAAAAAGATTACACAGGTAATTAAAGTCCTGGTGGAAGGTAAAAACAGTTTTAAGATAATAAGAAGGAGGCAGACAAGCAAATACAGGGATGAGGCTGGAATATTAAGCTGCCATCCACAGTGGCCAGGAAAAAAAGAGGCATTGTGTCATTATCATGGCAGACAGCACCCTTTAATACCATATACATCTAGAATAATTTTTTCTGTTTAGATATCTGAATGCTTTTTTACCAAGTATACAGTACTAAGACCTTTCAATATTCATGCCATATTATTTTGCAGCAATAAAGTGGTAGTGTTAATTCTTATCCTTTAAAATATAATAAAAATGGGATTCAATATAATACAGAAACGTAAGTTGAGTTTTAGTTATTTGGCTACTTTTGTTTAAAATGTGAACTTTGAGAACACTTTTTGCGTAGGAGTCCTCTAGAATCATTCATCTCACTGGATTAGTTCACATTCTCTTCATCTGTACAGTCATTGCAGGCCTTGGAAACCATAATGCAGCACACAGATTTAGATACTGGAAACGTTGTGCTTATTTGTGACAATTGCAGGGGGATTTTATATCTTCAGAGAGTTAGTAAGCTGTATATGGATCATATCTAGTGGCAGCATCAATGATATGGATAATCTTCATGTGATATATTATTCAAAATCTTAAAATACTAACACTGATTTGGTAGAACCATCTTTAATTTGTTCTTGTAATCTGTGTGTTTTGGAGTAATTTATCAATTTTCAGTAACTCCAGTACCATTAGTCAGAAAGTTCTTTTAGGTGGATTTTTTTGATTGTCAATATGGTTTTGACATTTAGACAGCAGCACAAAATAAGTAGTAGCAGGATTAGGCTGTTGTTATCTTCTCTGGTTCAAATCCCCAGAGATGGGTTCAAATCCACAGAGATGTGACTTCTATTGGCTCTTCTATCACACTTATTCTGGTTCAGTTCTTTAGATCTTATCCTGCCTTTTCTGAGCTGAAAAATTGATACAAGCTTTCACTTAGAATGAATGTGAAACTAGTTTCACCACTTTTTTTTCTTATTTCCTATTAAATATGGAGTTGACAAGCTGCTGCAGGCTGAGTTGACATCCTTTGGAAATAAAACACATTTTTTGATCCTTAAGGAAAGCAAAGGAGTTAATAAAGTAAATGTTCTCTTTCTTTTTTTTTCCCTAATAGCTCAGTTGTTAATTCACTCATAAAGGGACTATGGCAGAAATCAAGCTCCTATTTTCCTTTTTCTGAAAAGGGGTGTGTGATATGTGTAGGTGAAGGCTTTTCTTGTACATTAAACCCACACACAATTCCATATATGTTTTCCACAATCACAGCTGTAGACCTGTCCTTGGAAAGCATGTCTAGGCTTGAAGGTGTTCTTAATCATTGTGATATTAATCTGGTGAGATGCTGTAGCATGCCGGGATGTTTCCAGGAAACTGATTATAATAAATCCAGGACAGGAAATTCATCTTGTGAAAATAAGACTTAAGAGAGCAAAGTTGAAAGAAAAGTCCTGGACAGTAAAGCGAGGTCCTCTCTCATAAAGGAGAGGGTGCTGTGAAATTTCAGTTCTCTTTATGCTCCTGCCCTGTCATTGCTGTTGCTTTATTTCCCCCAGAGGCCTCTTTAATACTGAAAGCCTGACTTATCTTGAATTAATTAGTAAAGCGGAGAACACTGAATATCAGTGACTGACTTGTGCGGGACCTGCAGGGAAGTTGTAGAAATGCATATAAAAACATGACTGTCTTCAGGAATGCTTCTGCAGGATCAGCTGCAGGGAAAGGCAGTGATTTACTTCCAAGCCTAATGGCTTTGTCCAGGTGTTAACAATCTGAAGGGGGACAGTTCCAGCTGTGATCCCTGTAGTGGGATATAACATTTCAGGCAGTTAATTGCTGATTTAATTTCTGCAGGAGAGATTACTCATGTGGTCATTCCCATTCCCTAGAAATTTCACATGTTCGGTATTTAATGTGCCCCTTGCCTTCACTTGCCGCTTCGTGGACTATTCTATCACTGACCTGTTTACTGTGTGTTAGTCTGCCCCTGGTTATCTGTTGTGAGCACGGAAAATGGATTACTGGAAACTTAAACTTGTGTGTTGCAATTAAAACCTTTGTAAGCATAGATAGCATCCTGAATGTCCACTGATCACAAAGTTTCCCATTTTGGTAGTTGTATGTAGGGAAAACTATTAATGTCAGATGTTTGTAAGTCTCACAGACTTTTCCTTTGACAAATACAGCACATTTGTGAACTCTGCTTAACTAGAGTTTATGCTGTTGTTCCCTGCAGTTAGAAATGGATGGGTTTAAGTTACCAGTAGATGTCTTTGTTATCTTGTTGTCTTTATTCATTTTGCTAGTATCTGAAAGGTATTGTTAAGATATTGAGATGTGTTAAGGGTATGCCCAATTTAAAATTCCCCAGCTGAAGATCATTAGGACAATGTATTACAGTTATTACAGCTGCCACATGAGAGTAATCACTTTCTGCCACTGACAAGCTTTATTATTTGATTGGAAAGGCCCCTTTACATATAAATAACTGGTTGTGGTAAGCCTCCACAGCAAAAGTTAGGGTTTTTTTTTAACATCTTAATGGAGGTAGTACCTACATGGATTTTTAGAAGTCCAGGAGGTACTTAAAAATGATCTTCAGTGAATTTTAGGTATGAGAATTTTCCATAGGAATTGTCCAAAACAGTATGCTGAATTTTCTTGGTGTTTCTTATGTTTGTAATAAGGGGAATCAAAAGTAATTTCTATCTCTGGTCTAGCTCTAACCCATGTTTAGCTTTACATAAGTTTTTGTCCTCTAAAGCCTCAGGTTACTGAGGGTCTTCTGCAGTTGTGCTTTCGGGTAAGGCCATATTAATGAGCAGCTTGTATGATAGTGGTTACATCAGAATGGCAGGGAGGGTTCTTTTCTCTGAGTCCTCTGCTGAAACTACAAAACTTAGTTGTGTGTCTCCTGTATTTTTAATTTTTTTATCAAGGTGTCTAGTATTTCTACCCTAGACCAGATGACTAGTTTATTTTTCTTATTTTATTTGTAACTGAAGCTGTTTCAACTTACATGTGTCTTGTATGGTCTGTCTGGACAGATACTTCCTCCTAAATTCACTTGTACAAAACAAATGAGTTTGCTTTACTGTGCTTTATCCTGTGAAACTCTTCATATTGTGAGCTGTAGCATGGTAAACAGAAATAACAGACTGTGAATACTGAATGTGATAGAAAAATGTTTCCAAGTATACAAAGAGACTATTTACTACATGGAGTTTCTAATTGCTCATGTAAAACTTTTGCATTATAATATTTATCAGTGCAATAGAATATTGGAAATTTTCATAGCATGAACCAGGATGGTGGCTTGTTCTGTGTGCTGTTAAAAAACTTGCTCCTATAAAAAACATGCTTTTAATAATACAGCTGGCTTTTATGTTTGTTAGCAGTAACTGCATTTCCATGTTTTAGCAGTCAGGAACACTTTAGTAACATCAATGTGACAAAAGCAGAACATCTAGTCCTGTCATGATGCATTTTTTGTTTGGCAGGGTTTCTCTTTCTCCAATTAAGTCATCAAAAGATGCAGTTTTGGTTTTTTTCTCATCTTTCTGTGTTGTGGTTGGTAAATCTCAAACAGTCCTACCCAAGATAGTGGTGAATTTGTTTCATTCCTGTGGAGAATTGCTGACATGCGTTAGCAAACTTCCAGGCTTCAATGATTATTCTATAAAGTGTCAAGCTTCTCTGGTTCTGTCAATGTTACTATTTTTTCTATCAAGAGGTAAATTTGTCTCACACGTTTCTGGCTATGATGAAAAAAATAAATCTCTCTTTCAGTCTATTCCTGGCTTAAGCCCTTGAACATGTCCAGTAGCTAGGACTTTACTGATATATTTAAGTACCTGTAATTATGTGCTTACCTGGCTTGTAGGTGATATAAAGAGGAAGACTAATTTTAGTTTCATCACTGAGGTTTTTTCTGATGTTTTCTACACAATAATTTTTTGAGTTGTGAGTTTTTCTCTGTGTTTCTGTAATACTGAGAAGAGTATCACAACTTTGAACAAACTTTCTGATCCTCTGCTGTCTGTCTTTAAATGCATCAAAAAATAAAGAGCTGCTTGATTTCACTGTCTGAGTCCAGAGATGGTTAGATAAAAATCAAGGCTTGAATTTTTTGATAGCAGTGTATCAGCTGTTAAAAACCTTTGAGATCATTTAGTTGACGGTAATTGTCAAATTTCCAGGTATCTTTATTGCAGAAAAAATCCAGCCCAGCTGTGTAGATAGTCTATGTATCTTACAGATACAGTTTGTCAACAAAGGTCCTAAAGCAAAATTTAAAGCCAAACATTTTATACTTTCAGGATGACTATGGGCAGTATTTTATTACAGAATGAAATTTGCATTCTTCCGGAGCTGAGCAGCTGTAGTGTGTCCAAGTGCGTTCATCTGAGGAGCTGCAGAACCAACAGGTCAGGTCCCATTGTGAAAAAGAAACCAGCTGCCCCCTTTGCTTTGTAAAACAGGATACTGACTCCTCATGGTGAAATTGGGGCTCAAAGGAGAGTGAGAAAATTAACAGCTGCTTTTAATTTCTCTTGAGAAAGCTCACATGCCTCCATGAGACTTGTGTTCATTGTCTTTAGGCAGCAAGAATCCCAACGGCTTAGAAATTCTCTCATTCCTTCCACTTTGCTCGATACTGCTCTCTACACTGGGATGATGACTCTTTCTGTGGCTGTTCATCCTCAGCTTTAACTAGACAAGTAGATGTGAGTAGACTTGTTCTCACAAGTAACTTTGTTCTGATGGCCACATAACAAACATATGAAGAAAAGTCCACTGGGCAGAACTTGAAATAAACAGTAGAAAGTACTTTTTTCATGCTGGCGCTATATGCACGGCAGATGCAGTTACAGTAAAGAATGAGTTGTATGCCTTATCTTCTGGGACAAAAGCAGGGAGTGTAGCTGCGTCTTCTTGGGAGCTGAGAGTCTTTATGGAACAGAGGTCTGGTGCTACCTCCTTATTCAGACCCTTGGATGGGAAGCTTGGCACTGCCAGATGATGTATGCGAAGAAGTCATTAAAGTATAAAATGGGGCACTACTGTGTGACATTATTGACTGGAAAAGGAGCACATTAAGTCTAATTTGTAGAACTTGTTAATGTACTGGGTTTTGTTAGTGTGAGAAAAAAAAATCTATTTCTCTTAAGCACATTGAATGGTACTATAAAAGTACTGTTTTCATAAACACTCCTTGGACAATTTTCATTTAGTACTTCCATAACTGCTTAGCCTGTTGAAATGACCACATTGAAAAGATGTGGTGAAGTATTACCTTAATAAGTTTTAAGACCTCCTCTTCTATGAATTTTGTTCATTTGGTTTTGAAAGTGGAGGGATTTTTATGTTTGTCAGCAAGAGTACTTGAATTTAACAGAATTGTATAAATAGTATTGAAAATGTGAGAATGTTCCTCCACCTCCTCATCATTTTGTCAGATCTCCTTCCTGTAATAGATGCCAACAACATATTTTCTTTCAGCCCCAAATGATAGTAGTTCTTTTTCTGTAGTTTCCCTCCGGTGATTCTGTTCTTTTCCCTCTCCTTGTTTATGTAACTGTGTTATCACCAAGTGTCCCTCTGTCTCTCCAGAATATGCCAGTGCTTCTTAGAGTCTTCATTCTTGCACTGTGGGACCTGACTGAACCACAGCTGAACTTTCTTCCCAGTGAACAGCTGCTTCAATGTTCATTGCCTTGTCGAGAAGGGAAGATCTGTAATCATCTGGAAAATATTCATTTTGTTCAAGGATGCATCTTTCTCATTCAGAAACTAGTGGTGCTTTTAGCTGTGGTTTTTGTGAGCCTTGTATTGACCTGCTATTTAATGGAGGGGATTAATCAAAGGAGAATAAACTGAGAGGAGATGTGCTGAGTGATTGTGACTGCTGAGCAGCTGCTGTGCTACCTTTCAGTCTGGTAGGAGCCCTTCCAGGATTTGAGGCTGTGATGTGTTCAGTTATGTCCTCCATTGCACTCAAACTTGTGAGACCTAAAGGTGGAAGAACTTGTGATCATTGTGATTAAGTCCAGCTGTGGCAGGAATGGGTGCCCGTCAACCTCCCCTCCCCCTTCCTCCCTCCCTGCAGCTGTTCTGGCTTTCTGAGTGTTTGGGAAAGATGATAAATTCAGATGAATACCAAAACAGGTAGCCTAATGTTCTGTAGGGAGATTACATTTGATATGAGTGGTGCTTTAAAGGTGTTAGGGTTTTATAACAACTCTGCCACTAGGACAGTCTTAGGATTCCTAGGGTTCAATCAGCTGTCTGCTGTGCATCTTGGATACCTGTGAAATCATGCTCTTGTATATCATAGCAGAGAGGGATGTTGGCAGCCATTATATTTAATTTGTCCCCGGTGGTTTTGGGGAGAGGAAGAGCAGGAACATTTTGATTTTATGAGAAGAGCTCTAAAACCAGCTCACCACAAGCCTGGTGACCCCTGTGAGGTGTTTATGGCAGTAGCATCCTCATCTGGGATGAATCCCACTTCTTGGCAGCTCCTGAATAGACTTGGAGGCAATTCTTGTCAAGTGTCTTACTTGGCTTTCTCAGGAACTGGGAGTTTACAGACAGTAAATAAATAGGGGAGTTGAATAAATGGATAGCCGAATATGGAGTGCTTCAAAGGAGATCCTTCTCAAAAGGTTTTTTAAAGGGAATATGACATAACTGAAAAACAAGAGGGAAAAGTTAAATTTACCCTTATCTTACAAACCCAGATTCTTAGGAACAGCTTCGTAGTATGTTACTTAATGCAGTGTCTTATACCTTCTTAGCCTTCATGAATGGGACTAGGTGTCTTGGACTTGTTACTGCTGCATCATTTGTCACAGAACACACTTTGAAGGAAATTAGTCCTTTTGGCAGCCAAGTGAAAAACAAAACAGTCCGAAACTGTACAGATAGTGAAACCTCTGTACTAAAAGTGGGTTCCTTTGTGGTTGGTGTTGATACACTCCAACAGGAACTTCTCCTGTCAGAAGAGAAAAGGGGTTTCATTTCGCCAGAGCTGGCTGTTTGGGACTTCTTTGGAAACCAAATGTATGTCAAGGAATTATGTGAGAGATTCCCACAAAATTAATAAAGTCTCATTAGACTTGTTTACATTAAAATGTCCAAATGCAGTTGTTCACATGACATTATCTGGTTGCACACAAAATGACTTCTGTGTGACCTTTCAAATTTGATAAAAGTAGCATGTGATTGTGGACAGGTTAACCCAATAGACAAAATAATAATAGTTACTTTACTGAGTGATTAAAGCTCAAAAAAGAGAGAGAGTAGATATGTTTAGCTATAACCCAGCCAAAGAAAATGAAGACCAAGACCTCAACAGTAGCTGAGATTTATGGGATTCTGATGCTTACTCAAATAAGGGCTAGTATCAACTATATAGTAGCTTAAAATTAATTCAACATTTGTAACTTCGCATCTAAATTGTAACTGTATTTGTGTTGTGAAGCATGTTAATGTGAGACAGCTGCTACTTCAGACAATGACTATGTCTATGTAATGAGCTGCTTTTGCATGTAACAGAGAGGAGCTAGTACTATTCTTTCTTCGAAGTGGTGTGGAAAAATGCTATTTCATCTCAGAACTTTCTTTGCACCAAACAGGCAGGTGTTTCTAATTTCCACTGATTCACAATTCAAAACTGTAAATCCTTGTTACCTGCAAAATAGCAGAAACAGCTTACTTTCCCAGCTGCTGTTGGGAACACATGTGAAGATAAGAAGTTTTTAAAAATTATCAGTGTCTATCAATGACCACTAGGCCAATGGATGAAGCCAGATGATCTTTGGAGTTAGCATAATTCCTCAAAGAATGCAGAGGAGCTGCATGTAAAGTGAAACAGACAGACCTAGTACATGCATGCTCACCATAGTATTTGTTAACTAAAGGCTATGACTTTCTGCACTTGATCTTTTGAGTTATGTCATTTGCTGCCATGTAGTTATTGATTTTTGCATTAATGAGTTTGATTTCAAGGTGAGATCTCTCTGACAGACCTGCTTATATGATAAGCAGGTATTCATTAAGGGCTTAATTCTTTTGTTAAGGTCTGTTTTCATTTTACTTGCTTGAAGCGCTGACATTTTTCGTCATTGAATTATCCCATTCACTATTGACATACTGTCTTAGTTTTTGATTTCAGTTTTACAGAGAGAGTTTTTGTACTTCATGCATGAATAGTACAGCCTGTTTAATTCCTGAAATGTCTCTTTTTTCCTAGTGGCATTCAGTATTTTGGCAGTGGTAGCCTGAGCTGTGGACAGGGGTCTTTGTAGTGTTATCATCAACAGGAGCAGTCATGCTGGAAGCCCTGGGCTGTCATGAAACTGCAGTCCAAAACACCTCATCAATTATTCAAGGCTTGCTATAATTTGTCTTTCTCCCTTTATTTGTTTTGCAAAGCATTGCCAATATTTATTCGTAAGTTATTTTTTGTTATATCTTTGGGCATGTTATTTCAATGTGCAAGTGTCAGCATGACTTTGCTCATGTTTTATCACTAACACTAGTTGCCACAGAGTGATGTTATTTTCTATACTAGGTGTAAAATGAGCCTTAATAAAGGCAGAAAGTCTGCATTCGTTTGCCTTTGCATGCCAAGGTGATGACATTATAAAGCTAATGGTAACTTTTCTGAAATTTCTCAGTCCATGGCAAGCATGTTAAAAAGTAGTGAGTTCTTTGCAAGGGGAAAGAAAGATTAAAGGAGGACAAATATCCCATGACATAATTTGGTTTGAATTTTGTATTAAATCTATTTTTATTAATTTCATAATGAAGAAATTGTGTAAGATGTTTTACTTGTGAAAATTCTTAGTTTAAGAGCTTTAAATCAAACACTGAAGATGTATTTCTGTAACTAAAGGAGTCATTTAAACTGGAGGGAAGCTAGAGCAAATAGTTATTTTTTTATCAGATTATAGATTAGATGACAGTACAGAAAGGAGATACTTGCAGGGCAGAAAATAATGCTGAAAAAGATCCTTTTTCTGTGTGCTGGCCTGCATAAAGGAATTCTTTTGTCTGAAACCCACAGGTGGTGACAGTGGGGTTGGTTTCAAAATGTGTTGAGTGTAGTCATGATCAGTTCAAACCAGTCCCTCAGGATTTCATGCAGTAATAGAGAATGCTGTCTGTGCTGGGAAATTGATTTTGACATACATTTTGCAAATGCCTTTGCATGTTACTGTAATAGTGTTATTAAAATCCTGAATTCCTTGTGCTGCAGAACAATTGGAATTCACAGCAATGTTGCCATTTTTTTAAACCTTTGTTAGAGACTCTGTAATTTTGTTTTGCCAGGTTTTTTTCCTTAGGTATAATTTCATATTAATTTCATAGTGGAATTTCAGAACTACTTTCCTGCCTTTTCTTAGAAATGGGGGGAAAAGCCTCCACCTGTAACTGCATTTTTCTCCTATTCTGTCTGATGGTTTTACAAAGTGGGTTTCTGTTTTTTTCTTCCGATTCTTTCTACAGTTTTATTTCTGTTCTTTGGTAGGTCTCGTCCTATCCTTCCTTTCGCTTCTTTTATTACATACTTTAAGAGGTATTGGCCAGTGGCTATATATTTACCAAAAAAAAAAGAATTCAAATATGCTCTTGGGGTTTTAAGTTTGCTGTGTGTGAAGCTGCACATCTTCCTGTAAAAGCTGTGGCAAGCAAGAGCTATGCATAATGCTGATATCAGTGTCTTTACTTAAAAACTCATTCTTTCTTCCCTTTTAGTTGTTTAATTTCTTTACACACCAACAAAATTTGAATGGAAATTGTCCCATTTGTTTAATGTACTGTGTTATTCAACATTATCTTTCTAATGTAATTAGATTAGGTTCTTAAACTTTTTGTCTTGAATTTTTTTTTTTTTTGCCTGCTGGTAGGCTTAGGTGGAGGAACCACAGTGACTTCAGGGGAAGTATTTTCTGGCTCTGAAATTATCTTGAAAATTGATGTTCTTTGCTAGGAATGGGTGAATTACTCTAATTTGCTGAAAGTGAATCCTCAAGGAATCTGAAAAGAGACTTTTGCACTGTGGGCTGTGAAAAGCCAGAGGCTACTGTGGCCAGGAGGGTGTTATTATTGAGGGCAGCTTTAGCACAAAGGATTGTACCACTTTGTACTCATGATGTGTGCCTGCTTCTTTCCCTTAAAGCTGGAGACCTGGATTTCTGTCATTATCTCATTTTCCTGGACTTTAGTGCTGACTTTTCCCTTTGCTCCTTTTCTACTTCTGTAATTCAATTTCACAGCACTGTTTCATGGTACTCTGCTCATGAGTTGATATTGCCATAGCTTGTATTCATTATCATGAAGCATAGTCATCCAAATTTTGGTCTGTCCTGCAAAGTATGACTAAACAGCTCCTGGTTTTGAAGCATTCCGTGGCTTTTTAAGTTGTCTTGTGGAAGATGCCTATAGAACCAAGTGGAAATGAAGTAAGTACTTCTTTACAGGAAAAAAAGGTGAATGGCCACAGGATTTAGCTGAGGATCAGTTTACAGTTCCAGCTTTTTGAACTTGCAGAAGTGGACCAAATCCTGCAGGGGAGAAGGCTGCAGGAAATGAGACCATGATGTTGCCATTGGACTAATGATAGAAGAATCAGAGGATGATGGGAAGGGTCTTTTAAGGATTAAATTATGCATAACTCTTGAATCTATCTCCTCAGACTTCACTGAAATATATATATTATCAACTTCCATTCACTGTAATTGTGTGTTCCTAGCACAGCATGCAAAAGACACTTCCTTGCCTTAATTTAACAACTTGGGGTTTATATAATAGAACAGAGAAGTAGTAGTAGTACATGTCTGAAGCAGTGCTTTTATTTGCCTCGTATTTTCTACTGATAATGACGATCTTCCATGAGTAAAGAATACTACACTACTCATGGATGGTTTTTAGAGACAAAAAACCCCATTTTCTATTGCTGTTAGTGAGAGGAAAATAAATGTAAATCTCACTGTTCCATCTTATGGTGCTTTTGCCTCTCTGGCAGATGGAGAATGTGTTTAACTTCAAAGAAAGTTTTGACCCATAATGAGAACACAAAGTATCATTTTTATTATCTATTTTTTCTATAAATCTCTTTACCTTGCGTACTTTTACTTGCTTATTTTTGAGCATATTGCACAGCCTAGCAGATAATTGTTATAATCAAGAAATTGGCAAGAATCCCCTGCTTTGTTGTTCTGTTTAGCTCTGCTGCTGTTAAGAAGAAGCAGTTTCTTTCTTTGATGTAGGCTTTTTATGTGTGTTGATGGCAAAGTAGCTCTACCAAGAATTATTTAAGACAGCTCACTGTTCGTGAGCTTTGGCTGCTACTGTATTTAATTATTTCTAGATGTACTTCCAATCCATTCTGCATTTGCTTCCAGACACGCTTATTTTATATCACCCCACCTGTGCTCCCAGTGCACACGACATGCATGATATTACCAGATGTGTGTTCAGGTTGAGGCATTGGGTTACTGATGTAAAAGCAGCTCAAATGACAGAGTTGTGAATTGTAATGGAGCACAGAGCATGGTGGCTATATGAAGATTATGTTTCTGTTTCCTGTCCCAAAAAACTGCATCATTTACAGTACCTGACCATTAAAGTGCTCATGCTTCTATAATTCTCCAAGTGTGCATGTGTAGAACTGGGGGGCCAGATGGAGTATGCTTGCTTTGTGGTAGAGCAGCGGTTTTACCGCCAAGACCCATCACTCTGATCATAATTAATTATTTCACAAACTTCTGAATTGTATTTTGTAACATCTTGTAGAAAGAATTTAATTTTAAAATTTTCTTGTATTTAGTTTTTCTGTGAAGACTGGGGGGTTTTTTCACCTCTCTTTGGAAAGTAGTTCTTTGATAGTAGCACATGTGTATATTCATGATGATTTGTTTTGATTTTTTTCTCCCCCTGTAGAACTGACTTTTTGAAAATGTCAAGTTTTAATTTGAACTTTTTAATTTAAGACGGTTGGATGTTCTCCAACTGTAAGTCCCTTCCCCTGCCATCACTTTTCTGCTGGAGTTAATTTGAGCTGCAGAGGTGCTGTGCTCGCTTTAGACTGCATGAGTTATTCCATAATTCTGTACTGTCAGTTTTTATTCTTTAACCTTTCTATGAGCTGAGTTCTGTCCTGCTCCATGCATCATTATTGCATCCTGCCTTTCACTTAGAACACTGAAAGCTTCAAGTGCTACAGTAAATGGTGTATTTTCAAATCTGGAATAGCTGCCAATTAAGCAAGCTCTGTACTTTGTGGTGAAGTGAATCTAAATGTCAGAAGATATTGTGAAGGTATGCTACAGTCGTGCTTGTTGATGCCAGATCCAACAGTGATAAAGGTAGATCAACCAATTCCATCTTCCTTCTTGATGGAGGACTTTGGTGCATTATTCAGTGTCAATGGGGAGTCGCTCGGTCAGTGCATGGTGCTGATGACACCAAGGTCATAGGTACAATCCCTGTATGGGCCATTCATTTAAGAGTTGGACTTGATTCTTTTGGATTCCTTCCACCTCAGAATATTCTGTGATAGGTTGAAGTAACTCCTTTAAGATATCATTTGTGACTTTTCAATTTTCATGCCTAAGCGATCGTTACAGCAATTACTTATTAGTCATTACCAACATTCCCACAGGCAAAAGGGACATTACTGCAATCCATGTAGACAAAAGTATGGATGGATATCAAGGATTGGTAGATCATTATCTGTGGGAAAGAATCTTTCCTGGTACTGCTCTGTCATTTTTCTCGGACAACGCTGACTCCATACTTGTTAAGAACGCGGATTTTTTTTTTGTAGTGCTCTATGATGGGACTCTGCAGGTATGTTAGCCCAGCTTCCCAATACAAGCTGTAACTGATGTGATTCCTGTTTCAGAAATGGGAAAGAGAAAAGAGACTGGTATTGTTTATTTTGGCCAGAAAATGAGCTAAGGTACACTAAGTAAAGGAATTATGAAATAATTGAATATTTCAGTGTAGATATTAGGAGCTTTACACTCCTTGTCTAACAATAAAAATATTTAATTAAATTGAAAAGGCATGAATTAAAAAATTGAGAACATTCTTCCTGGGAAGAAGATTTGTAGCCATGACTTTTCTTGGCAGTGGGTTTTCTTTGGGCATTTATGGATTTAACACAAGTAAAGACAGTTCATTTAGAAGAGTTTTAAGAAATAATAAACCCCTGACCTTTGGTTTTTAGCCTGTTTAACTATTATGTTGAGTACTTCATGGTAGTGGAGAAGAAAGGAGAGGGGAAGAGAGTGTTGTCAACTGTGCAGTTCTTGCATCTTGCTCTTCAGATCTTCAGACTCTGGCACTGACCATTGTCCAGTAACCAGGTCCTGCACTAACGGTTCAGTTGCTCTGCTCCAGTGTGGAATTTTTATATCTTTATAATATTCCTTCAAAAGCTACAGCTTCACTTGGGAAAGGAAGGGGGGAAATGAGATTATAATGTGGCGAGACAAACTGAGAAATAAGCTCTGATTCTGTGTAGTGGAATGAGACCTTGAGAACAAAATATGCTGGTGTATTTACAAGCAAAGTGGAAAGAAGTGGTACAAAGTGGAAAGAGCACACACTGTAGCCCAGATATCCCCATCTCTCATCTGTGTTCTCTCCAGGGTCCCTTGTGTGGATGAAATACAATAGCTCTGTTGTGAAACTTCAGTTGCTGTGATTCCCATTTCTGTTGTTTAGCAGGAGCCAGGTCTCAGCAAGAAACTGTTTAAAAAGTTAAATTAAAAGATGGTTGCCATGTGTCTGCTGTATAGCTGCTGGTGAGGGAGAGCTGCCACTCTCTGAGGAGGTATGGGAAAGGACAGGACCAGGGCTAGGAATGAAATGACATGGCAGTGGTTGGGAAAAACAAGCCACTTTTTTGGCCATATGGTGAAAAGTTCAAATAAAGGCAGCTGAGAATAACTAACATCGTGGACAGGTACCAATAATATGCATGAAGGATAGAAGCAATTGAGAGCAAAATCTTGTTATTCAGATGCTATTCTAATGTGTCTTTTTAGCTTCTCCAGAAAATGGACGAACATTACATAGCAGTGGAAATTAAAGGGCTACAAATTTAGTACATAGATGTGACAAAACTGCAGGGATCCTTCTGGTTTAATCTGCATATCTGGTCTGTTTGTAGTTTAAATACCATGGTTCAAATAGTCTTATCCTTTAGTTGGAGAAAAGCATAATGAAGAATCAGGGAATGGGTTGTCTAAAAGTAGCACATGTGATAAAGTGATTTAGTATTAGAGACATACTGTCTGAATATTCAAGGAGGCCTCAATCCTCCCAAACATTATGGATATATAAATTCTGTATATACCAAGTTGGACATACACTTCTTTTTGGAGTTGCTATGTTTCCAGTTTTTGTTTCTGAAGGGCAGATACTGAAGAATTCCTCCACTTGCCAGCACCCTCGTATTCTTCTGATCGCTGAAGCTGAAATTCATTCCAGTTAACTGTTTTGATCACTGAAGGGGCTAAATCCAAAATGTTCAGAACCAGTTCCCAGAACAGAGTATTTCTTTTTCCTAAGAGAAAACAAAAGACTGGAGAATTCTGGAGCTGAGAAAATGGACCTAGCAGTCTGATTTTCATCATCTCCCCCTTCAAAACAGCTGACTTCTGCTGTGCAAGAAGTATAGGAACAGTATAGGACTTCAATGTCCGGTTCAGAGAGAATTTCTTGTCAAATGAAAGGGATGCTTGTGTCTGTATCACTGATGTGGTGAATTTATACCATCAGCCTCTCTCATTTCTCTCCCAGAACTTAATCCATCTGTTATTTTTACAAATTAAAAATTGCTGCTAGTACACAGTGTGTTTTCCTTAAATGTTGCACTATGAAACTTGGTCACTTTCTGTGATTGAACTATTCCCTTATATGATGTTCCCGTAGTTATGGGGTATATTTTGTCAAGGTCTTAAGGTTTGTCAGATAATGAATCATGCTATTAAAGTGCTCTGAACTCATGAACAAAGGATGAATGTAGAAATTGGAGTTTGTAATGCATCTGTTATAATGGGGTCGGGGGATTGTCAATTTGTGTTGTAGGTTCGTGACCCTTTTTCTTTGGCCCTGTTAGTTGGCTCAGGACTGTTCTGGCCTGGAAGCTTTTGTAACTTTGCATTTGTGTGTGGTGCGGGCAGCTCAGTGGGTCAGTCTGCTCCTGGGTTCCCACCTGATGGAGATGCATCCCTCACAGTGACAAATGAAATATTTGTCACTCAGTGCATGGTCTGGATGTGTATCTTGATTTGTGCACATATAACGTGCTGGTCTTGTGGCCACCATGTAGTTTGGTTTGTGTGTGGAAGCTGTATGAACAGGGACTGATTGTAGAAGGAAAGGAGCATCTCATGGTTTCATTCAGACATGTAGCCTGGTCTGAAAAAGGCACAGAGTACCTCTGGTCCTATAATTTTGAATGATATAGAGGTTACTACATTCATCTGAAGATCTGTAGCTTGTGAAAGACAGTGTACACACAATTATTTTTGTTATTGATGTATATGACTTAGTTGGCATGATAATGTGTTCCAGGTAAATTTTACTAGTCCTTCATCAAACAGAATTTTTGTTTTATGAATAAGTGTAATTCTCGTAGTACCAATCAGGACTTTATTTTGGGATTGAGAACTCTTTCATGGTAAATTCAGTTTTAAGTATTGAGAGTGTTTAGAAGCCCTGTCTTGCGTTAAATTTAGAATGGTGGTGAGTTTGTCATGATTCTGCATATCATTGTTTAAACATCATGGGTCATAGGTGATACCCTTTAACTCTTTGGGAGTGGCTCTGCCACCTCCACATATTCAAAGCTGGGCCATTTGAATTGTGTTTATAAAACATACAGCTAACTTAAATTGAAGAAGTTGCTGGTTTAGTTACATTTATTGTGTACTCAGCGGGTTTTGTATTTCAAGCCAAATAAACTACTAAAGGATTCTTTTTTTATTAGACATTATCCCAGATTTTGCCTCCTTTCATGCAATTGAGGTTAAGATTTGCATGTTTTGCAAGTCTTCCAGTTCTGAGGATTGCTTATTGTTGCATATTGTCCTCTGCTATCCCCTAAATTCTGTGAGTGTGAGGCTTGTGTAGAGCAAAAACAGCTAGAAATGTAGACAGGCAGTGCTGGAGAGAGAAAACAACATTGGTGTGTACATGAAAAACCAATTTAGAAGGAAGAAGGGGAATGTCTCAATACTCTGTGTTAGGCTTCATTTTTGCACCAATTATTAGGAGATACATAAGATCCTTCACTAATTTTTAGTCCACAATGAACAAAATATGGGGTTTTTTTCTCAAGTGCTATGAATACAGTATTCAAGCTGTGAGTTTGGCCATGTTTTAAATTTTCCATAAAAGCAGCATCTGCTGACTTCCAAATACAAATTGGACATGATTAATAAGACTCCAGTTACACAAAATGTATGCTTTCCTTAGGAGTGAGTTTATTCTTCTTTCAACACTTAGGGACAAAACATTTTGGAGTCAATAACTCGAAGTAGTGCAGGCCATATTTCTGAGAGCCAAGCTAGAAGATGCTATTAATACTGTGATTTTGGACATAAGCACATTAACAGATATTCAGAAGGAGTCAGGACGGAAGAGGCCAGCTTTCTGGAGAGATTGTGAAAGGCATTTCATATTCGTTAATATTTGGCAGTTTGTTTAAATGAGCATTCAGATTCAGAGCATTAGACATGCAAAGTGATAGAAGCCTTTGCCTTCCTTTACTTACAGGTTCTGCAAGGCCTCACCATACTAATCAAAATAAATTGGGACAAATAATGATATTGCTGTTTATCTAACTTACACTAGTACATTTGCTACAGTCATTAAAAACTTGATCTTTTAATCAATGAAATAGAAATTACTGTTTTCCAGGGTGTGTGGGTGACCAAGTAAATTAAAGTCCAATGTGATTTAACTCATTGACTTGGTAGCAGTGTGAAAGGTAAATGTAAAAAAACCTGTGGGTAGTAGGAAGCCTATCACTTCTTACTATCTCTTACCTATTATCTAACAAACGAACCACCATTTATTTGAAGAAATAAACTGAAACAGCTGATGCCATGATGAATGCAAAAGAATATGTCAAACTTTGATCAGCTAGCTTGTTCTGAGGCTTTCAGGGGCTTTTTGATTTTTTAAGTGAGGACTCCGTCCCGATTTATGGGAAGGTGGTAACCAGTCAACTTGCTGCTCTGGCAAACACCCATGTACATTGCCTGGAATACCCACAGCTGTAATACAGATATGGGAGGGACTGGGCTTTTGGTGTACTCTCTCTGACATCTTTCTGGGCTTGAGCAAAACTGTACATCTTCTGAGTTAACCTGCCAGGGCTTTTTGGACAAATAATGGTATCTCAAAAGGTTGCTTCTCCAGTGACAGCAGGCCTCCAGCTGGCCTGCGATACTACCCTTTCCCTGGTGTTAAACCACCACATCTACCCCAGGAGTGCAGCAATTTACAAGTGTATTTGTAAGTGACAATTTAGGTAGCCCACACATAGTCTTTGCTTATTGTAAAGGTGCAATAACAAATCCTTTCAGTGTGACAGCAAAGTAAGTTTGAGCTTTCAATCTTGGCTGCTCACTGATACTTGCTAATGTGACTTGGAAATTAAGTAGGAAAAAGATTTGCAGTAATCTGACTACATACAACTAAAACTTCTTGGGTTTCCTTCTGTCTTTTTCTTTAAATGGACCACTACTCTTAGTGATCTTGTTCACAATAAAGCTCCATAAACAGTTGTAACAGTCCAGTCAATAATACTGGTTGGAGCATTGTGGTTTTCAGACAGGAATTAGCAGCTCAGACTGGTTTTGGGGCTTGGAAAATGTTTTCACAAATGCGTGTAAGTGTTCAGATTTAGCCTATCTTAAGACCATGCCACTGCTTAAAGACGGTTTAGGCTCCACCTGGACTGAACTTTTCCTGCCACCTTCTTACATTTGCCTCAGGTCAGCTGAATTAGGAACTGACTTGGCTGAAGTCTCGTGCTGGACCAATTACAAAATTTTTTGATGAGCTTTTATTGGATCCTGTTTTTGGTCTGACTCAAAATCCATTTGCACAAAACTGTGCCAAAAGGAAGGTAACTCGGTACAAGGCTGCTTTTCTACTTAGAGTTCTTTTTTTTCTCTCCTTTGTAGCATCTTCCTGCAATTTGTCTATCAGGGATATGAGTATAATCAAAAGATTTTTTTTTTGTCATTAATCTTCCGTTTTAAGATCACACACATACTCTGACTTCATGATACATACTTTGATTATTTAGGCTCAGTTAAATAATGGATCACGTTACAGGTTTATAAGTATAGTAATGATATTAATTCATCTAAGCAAAAAAATGGAATTATTCTAACAAATTTTTAAATGCTATAATAAATGCTACTAATAAAAGTTACATTGTTGATTTGTTTTTTGTAGTAAGTTTCCCTAAACAAGATAGCTAGGACCTTGAGTTGTGCTTTCTAAAACAACTTACTAAATATAATTCTAAAATAATCCTACTAAAAGTTAAAATGTACTCCAGTGCAAGATCATTAAAATAACATATTCAGTATGAATATTTATTTGTGAGATAGATATTCCCAATTATTAAACCCATCACTCCTTGCTTTATGCAATTAGCACAGAATAGGGAAATTTTTGTGCTCTGCTGTTACTTGGCAGAGTTATTCAGTCTTGGGGCTCTGTAGCATACTAATGAATAAAAATGGATTTGTACTTAAACCCTTAACTGTGCATAGCAAGGTTTTAGCATGTTATAAAATCTAAAATTATAGCAGAGTACGTGAACAGCATTAACAAGTGGATGGAGCTGCTTTCACTGAAAAGCAGGGGGTTGACTTTGATGATTAAATAAGGCTTTAGGCATGCAAATATTTGCTAGTTGCTGTTAGTTCCTTTTTCTTTCCTCAGAAATACATTCTCTTTTCATTTCTGTTCTTTCAGTTTACCCAGATGATAAAATTAAATTATTTCCTATTTGATTATATTTGCACAATAAAAAGGAAGGCAATGTAGACCAAACAGACTGACAGAGTAGATGGTCCTTTTGGCAGACATTTTTGGTGCTGGAACTCAAGCTTTGTACTCCCAAAAATACATTTTTAACCCCTACTCTATCATGTGGCAAGTAGGCATTTAGCAGTACAGCTGCTTGCAATGAATTCAGACATTGACAATTGTATTTTGTAGTGGTCCAGCTCCTATCAGTGTAATAAGAGTGATAAGGTCAGGCATTCCACATTGGACCTCTCTCCCACACCTCTGGATCCTGGCTCACCTCAGTGGGCTCTAGGTGCTTGTGCTGTTTTGCAGGAGGCATGGCAGCAAAACTTAAGGCATATCAGGAATGGCTGCGTTAAACTGGAGTGAATTCCCCTCTCTGGCTAGCATTAGTGCAAGAATTGCAGATTACAATACTGAAATGCCTAGTTCTTCCTGGATCTGGACTTGCTGGATGGTGTCTGGTGTCAAAATGAAAGTGTGATGCTGTAATGTACTTAGGTTGTTTTCTCCTCCAGTGATTTTCATTTTTCTTGCTTCCTGTAGACTAACTGAAAGGAGTAAATCAAAGGTCTGTCAATACTTTTTATTGGCAGGTTTGTTCACAGTCATCAGTTAGATACACAGAAAAGCAGAGAAGGCAAAAAGCTAAGATCTCATAATCATTCATCATGTAAATTAAGTTTCTTTTCATTTGTTTGTTGTGGGGAAGATAGAGAATGTGGTAAAGAAAAGAAGATAAAAAGATAAAGAAGATAAAAATCAGTGTGATCATTTATGCGAGATTCTCATATGTGAAGTGGGGTTAGTTTTACTTGATTTTAAAAACTATGTAGCTCATTGGGGTTTCTGTACAACTCATGGGGGCACAAGCTAAAAAAAAAAAAAAAGAGAACCAAACAGATGTAGTTGTTTGAAAATGCCAAAACCAAAAGCCTTATCATAATTAAGAAATGTAATGTTTAGTCGAGGTTACAATGAATATCATGTTTCACGTGCTGTCCTTGAGCAGGGAGGATTTCTGGTCTCTGTCTCTGCTTGCATTTCATATTTTCTCTTTTCGCTTGAAAGGTTTTTGAGAATTAAATATTGAATGTTTTGATGGGAATTGCTTCTTATTAGCACCTTCATAAAATTGATGACAATTTCTGGAGCGAATCAGAAATCAGCTGGGGGAGTAAGCATTGGCTTCCATACAGGTTAGCTAGGTTGTGTCTGTGTAGTTCTTGGTGTCAGTTGTTCAGCTGTGGAAGACTCCACCTATAGCAGATCAAAAGAATGCAGAAAGATTGACATTAGTCATGTCCATTGACCTGACCAGCATGGTAGAGATATTTTGCATCAGAGCAAGGATGAGGGCTAAGGGTTTTATTAGTTGTTTGGGCGATCTTTGAGTATCTGATACCTGTGGTGGTTGACAAAGTAAGCATCAATGCCAGTTGAATGATCAGCTTAAATTCTAGTTGTTATTTTGATTTGTGGCTTTCTAGATGCAGCCCAGTTTGAGAATGAAGAATGGGCTTTTTCTGCTGCCAATGCGATTGTTAAGCACCAGCTGTTAAGTCCTCAGGCAAACAGCTCTGTTTGTGAAGTCAAGGCTCTTGTTTTATTGGACTTGAAGTGGATCTGCAGCTTTAGTTCCATTTCCATGTGTTAAACCTTCTCCACTAGGGAGATGAGGGTTAATCATGGGTGCTGAGGCAGATAGATAAAATCCCAAAGTAATGTATTTATTACATTCTGTGGGTTTGGTGTCAGCATTATTGTCTGCACTGCCTCAGGCAGCTGTGAGGTAGAGATCATTGGTTTGTACTTGATATGCTATTTTCTCACTGACCAGGGTTGTAAGTCAGAGCACTGACTTGAAGACATTTGATAATGTGTGATTGTGGCAGCTTTCATGCTAATCTATTGTACAGATACACCCACGTGACTTGAAAAATGTCTTCTACCAGTAATTTCACTGCCAATATTTCACATTTTGTTGATGGTATGTCACCTACTCAGACTGCTTCTCTCCTTCCCTGTGGTCGTGGACCTGGTGTGAAGGTCTGGCAGAGCAGATGCTTCCACAGTAGTTAACCATTCGGTGGTGCTTGGGTTGCCTACATGAGGAATTAAATTACTTATCTGGTGAGGGTCTGCTGGCAGTTATTGCTGTACTGCCTGGAAACGGGCCTGCTGTCCTTCAATATGTCAAATATAAGGACGCTGGATTTTGTGCTGTTGATGACTGCAGGACAGAGCCATGCTTATGCCATTGATCAGCACCCTAACTCTATCACTGAATCTTTTCTTTTCTGCTCCCTGGGAGTTTCTTTTTTTTTTTTTTTTTTCACCCTCTGGTAAGTTTAGGAGTAATTTTCACCATTTTGTCTATTTTGTCCTGTCTTACAGTTTCATGATGAATATTGTGGAGTACACACCTTAGGATCACTAAGGATGGGAAAGGCCTCCAAAATCATGAAGTTTAACTTTTGACCAAATGCTACTGTATCAACTAAACCGTAGCACTAAGTGCCATATCCAGTCATTTCTTGAAGGATGGTGACTCCAATGCTTTCCTAGGCAGCCTATTTCATTGCTTAACCATCCCTTCAGTGAAGAAATTCTTCCTGATTTCCAACGTGAACCTCCCCTGGCACAGCTAGAGGCTATGTCCTCTTGTTCTGTCACTTGCTACCTGGGAGAAGAGATCAACAACCACCTTGCTACAACCTCTTCTCAGGNCCCCCCCCCTGGCTACAGCATCCTTTCAGGCAGTTGTAGAGAGCAGTGAGGTCACCCCTGAACCTCCTTTTCTCCAGGCTAAACACCTGCAGACCCCTCAGTTGCTCCTCATATAATTTTCTCGCTAGACATTTCACCAACTCTCTTGCCCTTTGCTGGGTATGCTCCAGCACCTCAGTGTCCTTCCTGTAGTGAAGGGCCCAGAGCTGGACAGAGAACTCAATGTATGGCCTCACCTGTGCCGAGTACAGAGGGACAATTGCTGCTCTGGTTCTGCTGGCCGTGATCTTCTTGGTACAGGCCAGGATGCCATTGGCCTTCTTGGCCACCTAGGCACATGCTGGCTCATGTTCAGCTGCTGTTGACCAGCACCCCCGGCTCCTTTCCTACTAGGCAGCTTTCAGTCAAGCAGAACCTCTCTTTCCTAAACTTATGCTGTCTGGGCCTGATCCCCTGGTTGTTCTCAGCAGTGGAGCATGCTTTTATTTACCCTATATTCTGATTTTCTCTAAAAATTGGCTGCTGGCAATTAACTTGCTTTTCATTATATCAATAGAACTAAAACAATTAAACAGACTTCTTGAGCAAAAAGTAAATGCACAAAATCTGTCTTATGTCTGACATTGAGTCCACCAAACAGATTTTAATATCTATGAAATCTGTATCTTGGTTAGCTGAAATCAAGTGAAGTAAACTTGACAGCACATGTGGTATGGGAAAAATTCTTATGCTGTGAAGATTAATATTTAATATTTCGTAGTCTTATTTGATTGCTATTACAGATGACTATGGTGATGACTTATTTGACTGAATGGCCTCATCTTTCCAGAGGTCTGGTCTACTTACAGTCTGTCTATCTGAAAGATGTAAAATTAATCCTGATCACTCACATGTGAAATTCACAATTAGCAATCAGTCATCTTTAAGGCTGCATACTATAAATCCTAAGAAATATTTTTATATAGGTTCTGAATTTTTGATCTGTGAGTAATCGGGATTGTCTTTTCTTTTGTGGTTTTGTGTGCACAAGACATTTCCCCCATTTTGCATATAATGTAAAATATTTGCTTTTCAAAATATGTTCAGTTGTTAGGAAATAATATCTAAGAAGCAAAATAAAGAAAGCTAAATATAACCACAGGGACTTTATTTTAATTTGTTGAGGATAAAAAGGAGTGGAAATTAAACAAAAAACAGGGAAGTTTTCTCTTAAAATGACTTTGTGTTTAAAGCAAATTTAGTAGCAGATCTATTTCTCTCTAACCTTGTTTACTATCAGTTTATTTGTTATACTATTCAATGCCTGTAAAATATGAGGACATATTGCCTATTGCTATGAGTTCTCATCATTCTACTGAAGTGAATGGAAGCAGCTGAAGTTCTGCTAAGTGTTTGCTTTCTGTAAGCTCTGAAGTCTCTCTCAGCATAGTGTTAAAAATGGTTTTGTTCCCTCTTATTTAAGTGTACTGCCAGCAATTTTTTTTTTTCCCATTTAAACCTGGACATGTGTTACAGGGTTGGAGTGCACATGTGAGGAAATTAGGGTAATTACCCCTAAAATCCCAGAATCTTTGAGATCATCCCCTCTTTCCATATGCAAATTGAAGATTATTTCTGCACTTCCAACACTGTTGAATTTTGTTTATCTTCTTACACCCTTTAGTGTCTACCACCTCACACCATTTATTATCCTCTTGCACTAGTCTGTCTGAATATCACACAGGTGGGTCAGGTGTTTTTTTACTTGTTCTGCATAGCATTTCTCTAGGTCCCCCTGTTTTCTCCTCCTGAGAGGATATCTGAAGTCTGACCACTTTATTGGTAGTGTCAACAGCATAGAAGAAACTTTTTTTTTCTGACAGATTTTTAGTCTAGACTTTGTACCAGCTGACCAAAGGATGTAGGCTACAGGAAGCATGACTGAGGGAAGTCCAGCCACAAGCTATCCATACAATGGCTCTTTTTGGCATTAAAAAAAATGTTTCTTGGGGAAATATTTTGTCCTGAACTTATTCCCAAGTTTACACTCCTTAAAAACTTGGATGTTCAACTTATTGTAATGAAAACATATTTAGTGAAAGGAGAAGGAGCTTGGGGGCAATAACCCTTCCTTTTCTTCCCCTTTTTCTCAAAGATTCCAGTCTTGTATTAGGCTTGTCAGAGGTGGTACATATTTGGTACTTTCTTGCCTCCCACTTCTTCAAGGCACATAAATCTCCGTTCAACAATATCACCTTTGTGATATTGCCAACATACAACACTCTTGATCAGTCCACTGTAAAAATTCCTGCTGCCGCCTTCATTTCCTCCTGTTTGGGCTGCTGTAACTCACAGTTCTTGGGCAGTTAACTGCTGCAGTACTCTGTAGGATTGGTACTCACAGTATGCTATCACAACCCAATACGTTTTAGACAGTGACTACTGTGTGCTTGAATTCCTAAAATTTTCAATAATTTGGTCTCTTAATTGTGTCAAAAAACTTCATTTGGTTAGCATGTTCTCATTGAATTTGTCCTTCTAAATCAGCTTGCATTTAGTTGATCATCTTAAGGGTCTTTTTTCAGCCTAAATGATTCTATGATCATAGTTAATAGCTTCCCTGACCTCAAGTGTAGTGCCATTCAATGTCAGATCTGTCTGCTATGGGAAAGTTTTCATTCCCTTTTAATTCCAGATCTTCCCTCTTCAGATCAAAGGTTCCATGGTGGCTGATTAAAAAAAGAACTATTAAGTGGGTAGAAATTGAATGGATGTGAGGTACTTGAATGGGGAGAAAGATATTTTTCTGCAAAAATGGATGCCACTTAGTTCTGCTGCCTGAGAGATGATTATAGTAATTGAAGTTGATCGCAATTAGACCTTTAAATTTGCATTGCCTTGAACTGAAGCATTGGGGAAAATTCATCACTCATTATGCCTTTACATGTGCTGTTCAAAGTCTGAGGGCTGCATAATTTACAACAAAGAAAACAAGTCACTGAATATAATGAGCTAAATTTCTAACAATACCCTCAAATTTCACCTGTAATTAATCACTCATGCTCAATTACAGACAAAAATGTTAGCATTTACACATGTAACTGCATGTAGGCACAGTCAGAACTTTTCAGTACTGTCACCCCTGTTGGATTTCAGGCAAAAGAAATAAATTGAAATACTTTTCTTAAAAGGGCCAAGTGAATTATTTTTCCATAACATTAGGATGGTAGATTACTGAGCGCACACTAGATGTTTGTTCTGTTCTTGTTTTTATGACAGAAATAACAAAGGACGAGGCTGGAGAAATATGTATGCTGTAGACTTGATTTACATACAGCTGTAAAGCATTTTTAGGACTGGATCTTTGTTAGCTGTGCATGATTGTGACTTTTGCCTTTAAATTGCCCAGAATGAGTGGCTGGACTGAGGTCAGGAGTGGCCACACCTTGCACACTGTGCTGCAGCTGTGAGATGCAAACTGCAAGGGTGTGGGAAGGGCATGAAGGCTTCTGCGAGCACAGGGCTCCCCTAAAGGAGCTTTTTCTTTTTTTTTTTCTTTTTTTTTTTCTTTTTTGCAGAGACTCTGGTATAATGGCCTTTGGCATTGTGAAAAACTTTCTGATAGGAGGAAAAATGTTATGGGGTATGTGATGCAGTCATAGTGATACTTCTGAAATACAAAAAACCTTGAGTTTCCATGAAGAAGTGGAAAAGTCTGAAAAACAAGCAAAATACAAACCACAACAAGCAAAAAATAATAATTGAAGTAACACGTGTATCTTTTGGGCTGTCATTTTAAAATTCTGATTGATGTAACTTATCTAGAGTAAGTTTTAACTTTATAATTCGAATTGCCTCTTTTTATGTGGTTTGCCTTTCCCCACTTCCATGCCTTTTAGCCTTCTCAAGCCATGTTTTGTTCATTTGGTTTTGATTCAGTCCCAGTTAAGTATCTTAGTGCCCAAACAATTCCTGTGTGGGCAAGGAAGGAAGCTTGTGATGCAGGCCCCAACTGGTCTTTATTGTCACATTTGTTCTGGTAGGTGTAGAAGCCAAAGGCTGTTCTGGGTTCCAAGGCCAAATGACTGGGCACAACTTGTGTCCATGCAACAAAATTAATTTATATCACCCACACAGGATGACCTAATCCAAACTTACTTCTAGGAATACTCCCTGGCCTCGAATGTTTCTTTTGAAACTCTACCTAAAACTCTGCCAGATGGTTTTCTGTATAGGCAGGCACGTGCAGACCTCCACCTTTGCTCTGTCTGTGGTTGATAGCCATGGGTCTCGCCTTATGAGGCTGTGTCAGGTGTAGGCAATGACTGGCACGGGTCTTCTCTGTGGGCTTCCACCAATTTTAACTCTTGGGCTTTGCGGTACTAAAGTTTCCAAAGCTCTGTTAAGGTCTGCAGGTGTTGTGCTTATACAGACAGGCTAATGGAAAACCCACAGAATCTATCATTTTCAAAGAAAAAGTAGAAAAAGAAACCAATTGCAAAGGAAAAATTCTTTATGTATATCTCCAGTAATGACAAATTAGAGAACTCAAAATACTGACTTTCTTAATGCATACATATTTTTATAAATTATATTCTATCAAAATGTTTCTAAATTTAAGTGAAAACTATGACAATAGAACATGCCAGGGAGGAGCCAAACTCAGCACAAAACACTTGTTATCAAAGATGTTAGGGGAATAAGATTGAAGGAGCAATGTACAAAATTGTGTTTATCAAATACATTTTAAATCAACCCACCTGTGGGTCAAAAAGCATGAGTGCCACCAAGCCCCCTTTCAAATGAAAACTAAATTAAGATCTGGGGAATCTTTTATAGAATACATTAGGTAAGGATGTCCTGCAGCACTTTTCTGATCTACATGTGACGTAAGAACTTTCTAATTTTTCATAAGAGCTCCACTGGTAAAAATAACATAAAGGGAAAATAATTCAAGGTATGGTCTTACTGATATGGCTTATTGAGCATGACTTTTTCAGTCATGGGAAAGGAATAAGATTGATAATTACACTATCAGTGGCTGAGATATCTTACGAACTGCAGGTAGCCAGCTTAGGTAGCAGAACACGTTTGTATTTATTCTGTGTATTTACATTTGCTTTTACAACACAAAAGGGTTGAAAAATCAGACACTTTATTTTAATGAGTAATAGTTTCACTGGCTTCATTTTTATCTCCCTGCAGGTCAAAGCAACAGATGCAGATGCTGACCAGTTTGGAGAAATTGAGTATTCTCTTTATGATGGATTTAATTTTTATGAAAAATCCAAAGCTTTTCAGATTGACCCACACACTGGTCAGATCTTTGTGTCTCAAGACATTGACAGAGAAGAAGATCCAACCACTTATGATCTCTTAGTAAAAGCTACAGATGGGGTAAGTTTCATCTTTCTACACTGTCAGATTTGTGAATATGTTTGCTAGTTTGGTTGTCTGGTATACTTTTAAATGGGAATGTAGTGACTATGTAAAAATTGCATGAATTTGAATGAAATGGCTTATCCTTAAAGAGAGCAGAAAATTATATTAATGAACTGTGAATTTTTACCCAAATTAATAAAATTGGCTGTGAAATACCCAATGACTCCTAAATAAGGTTTGGAAAAGTGTTTCTAGGATGTGTTCATTCTTGCTAATTTTTCTTCTTCTATTGGAACCACTGGACTCTAAGTTACTTCTGCTCCTTTCTTTCATGATGAGCAGTAATAAGGCAGGACTGTAGGCTAGAACTGCAGGGCTACTGCGGGTGACAGTGACTTTCCTGGCTAAATTCCTGGTCCTTACTAGCTGGCTGATGCCAGTGCTGCTGCTGTGGTTGGGTGCAGCCTCCCTGCAGCTGCATGTCTGAGTTTTCCCAGTTTACAAGATCTGATGCTTGGAAATGGGTATTCATGGTACAGCAAGGGCAGGGTAGGTGTATGTGCCTGAAATAGTCCATTGCTAATCCTAGCAATGAGGGTGAGAAGACAGTTGCTGTGGTGGGAACGTATTAAGATCTCAGGGATGGACACCTTGCCTACCTGATGCCACTTAACAAAAAATTTTCCTAGTAAGCTCCAGGAAAATAATGGAAGAAAATTATTTATTGTATTATTTTCATTACAAAATATTCATTTTGTGATCTGCATGGTGGTTTGCACTGTGAGGCCCAGTCTGTACTTGTCTTTACTTTCTTCAGCTTAATAGTGAATTGTGAAGAAACTGAAGAAAAGGTTATTGGTTGCCTTCAAATGTTAAAATTGACATAAGAACACTTTTCATAATGTTATTCAGGTCACACTTTGCAGTACAATTTATCCTGAAAAACACTGAAATTCAGTTATTTCAGGCCATGCAGTTTTTATTTCTTACTTTGAATATTAAACTTGCATTTTATATAATGTCCTAAGTGTATCTAATATAACTTTTAAAAAATGCAGTTGTGCTAGAAATGCTGTATTTTTCATTAAAATTCTCATAGTTTTTGTTATTATACACTGAAGAAAGTTAGTGAAGTATGCTTTCTGTATTCATGAGTAGATGACCTTAAATTCTGAGAATGTTGCTGTTGAGAGTATATCTGTTTTGTTGAATTCAGATATTTGTGTAACAGTTAAACATTTTGTTTTTTTCTTTAGCTGTCAGTGTGCTTTTTCTTCCTCAAAGCTTTCTTTAGAGGAGAAGAAAATTACATAACTTTATTTGTATGTTTGTTTCCATACTCATCTGATTTGAATGTCTAATAACTTGACCCATTCCACGGGGCTTGGGCTGGACAACCTTTGAAAGGTCTCTTCCTACTAAAACCATTCTATGATTTTAATATAAGAAATATGAATGGATTTTTCCAGGACAGTGCCTGTAATGTCTATAGCAGAGGTAGTTTTATCTGACCATTTTGGAATTTCACTTGTATGTGATTTCTGTCTTAAAAAATTGTACTTGAGTACAGATATCCAAACTCTGAAGAGTAAAGCAGTCAGTATTGAAATGTGTAACAGCAGAATTTTCTCTCATTCACATGTTTTGAAGCTGTATACATGTAGAGGAGACATGCATGTCTGGAATGCTGAGATTAGTCAATAATACAGGGTATGTATGAGCAGGACAATAGCAGTGAATTTCCGAAAAGTTTTTAAGATATTCAGTCTGGTACAGAATTATTTTAAAAATCTGTAAGAAAATATGTTTGCATGAAAAAAGCCTGATGCCTTAATTTTCTTAGTTAAATTACTGCTCTATTGATAAATCTTACCTCAAGTTAAAAGAAAATAACCAATGCATTGAAACTATAGTGTATTTAAATTTAAATTGCTCTGTCATTTGTCTTCATTTAGGGGCCTTATGTTTTCAGAAGTTCAATAATGGGGAGAAATGTTGAGTTTTTTATTGCCTTGTTTGTGACAGGCAAGGCTTGATCTTTTTACTGGAAGTCAGCACTTTGTAGAAGTTTGCCCATCTGACACCTAAATACTAAAGCACCTAAATTCAATATCAGCTTTTAAAAATTTTCAGTGAACCTGAGTTGTAGTAGGATATTTTTTTCCTGACATTTTGCTGCTGATTTTGATGGATTAAAGATGTTAGGTGTGGGGCTCAAAGTAGAGGCTGTGATCATGGGAGCAATGTGCACAGAAAAGCAAGAGGAAGAATGAAGGGTCACTTGAGACAAAGGAGGGTAGAGAGATGAAAAGGAAAGAAAATAACACAGTTAATTAGAAATGAGGAGGAAAAAAACTCTTTTCCAGGTGGTGTGCAGTTTATCTTGCAGCAAAACTATCAGTTTCCTCCACCTGTTTCTGGCTACTCCATTACAAGGCTTTAGAGCTTGTCAGTCATGTCTTCTATGCATTGTGTAGAAAATGTAAGTAGTGAACTTAAATTGCACACAATAGCCCATGGAGAGGCAGGTGGAAAACAGCTTCTGTTAAACTGGTTTTAAATAAACATCCTGTGAGAGCTTGTGGGAGCAGTCTCAGTGATTAAGCAAAGATGAAAAGTATCCTTGTCTCTTCTATATGAAGTAGTAGATCTTCAGTTTCTCAGCTGCTTCATCATCACTGCAAAAGTACACCATAAGCAGGTGTGCCAGTGACTCTCTTACTGCCTTTCTGCATAGACACTGTCTCTTGCTTTTTCGTAAAGCCTATCCCATTTTCTTTCTTTTATACTGAAGCAAGTAAAACCTAGATATAAACACTTGAAACTCACCGGCAAAGCTTCTGAAGAGCTTAAGACTTCTGAAATAGAGACATCTCTATCCACTTTGACAGCATTACAACTTCAAGACACTATATCCTTTAGTTTTACCACAAAAAACCTTTATGTCGGAGATTCTGTATCTATCAGTTCAGTTTGGAACAAAAATTTGACAGCATGGTTCAGTGACAAAAACTTCAGAGGCTGCAATGCTAGTCTTGATGGAGTTTTACGCATTTTACAGTACCAATATGAAGAAATACAGCTGCTCAAAATAGTATCATTTTTACTTATTAAGACAGTTTCCCCTGCCAAAGGCAGGGTAAATTTTTTTTTTTTTGAGTCTTGATAAAGAGGTCTACTAATAGCTTTAGCTATTCACACAAATTTGATCCTTCTGAAGTAATGAAAACATTAATTGTTGTTATTTTGACTTGATGGTAGTTTATGTCCCCTTTTTCTTCTGTTGAGGGACACAACCCTCAGGACTTCAACAGAGAAGTCATTGTAATTGTGACTTTTTGTTGGGCCAGAGAGTACAAGAGCAGTTAAAAATACTTGAACATTTGAGATAAGCGATTTTAAAATGAACAGCATTGGCTGTCACTTGTTAACATGCTTTGGCAAATGTAATTTTCTGTCAGCAATAGACTTTGTATAAGTCAGCCTTCATATTTTGGAAGATCTTTGTTTTGCTTGCTTCTGAGTAGATGAAGTATATCCTCATCATTGGAAATAAAAGGACCTTCAGTTGCTCCTCAACTGGAATGATACTTTTATTTCAGTTGTCAGAGCAAGAATTTCTCTGGCCATAACCAGTTAATATCATAAGTTGTTAAGTGAATACCATATGTGGCATGTGAAGGTATACACTGCTTCTTCAGGAAAAGAAGGTTCTGTCTCCATTGTAAACTTCGGTCAATCTTCTCAGAGAACAGGTTTCCATATATATGTAGAGTTAATAATTTAAAAAGACTTTTCAGTCCTTACATAACTCTGTAGCAAGAATACAAATTGGCTGGAGAATGGAGTTTGGGTTTTTTTCTAGTCTGTTTAACAATGATGAAGCTTTGAAAAAAACAGTTTAACACAAGCTCTTGTGAGTTTGGTTTCATGCTGTTCCAACCATCTTTTTTTGGATGCTTTTTTTCCTTGACCTCACTTCTTCCCTGGTCCTCTTCCCTTAAAAATACTCCTGATTTCTATTCTAAAGTACCTGAAAGCCATGGACACACAGAGCATCATCTGACAGCAGAGTACATTCACCCCCTTTCCCTTGCCTTCCCTTTTAGCTCCTGTGCAGAGATTTCCTCATCATGGAAATCAAGGTAGTGGGGAAGGGGCTTGCCCTGAAGTGGGGGTGTTGGCATTGGGCTCACTGCTATCTCCACTTCTCCATATTGACATGGGGTTTTGTGGCAGTCCCAGTAATTTGTAGGCTGATGACTGTCCTTCAGAGTCCTGGTCCCCAGGCAAGAGTCCTAGCTTCTGGCTGCCTCGGCAGCAGCATGAGCCCTAGGAGCATGCCATGCTTTATTTACTTCAGAAGCACATCAGGAGGATGTGGGATTGACTCCTTATTTGTGGGTGAAACACAGACACATAATGCACAAGATCATCTTCATTTTCCACTTACTTGAGCCTTTATGGGAATGTCAAACCGTCAAAAATAGTTTTGTGGGAGATTGTTATATGGCAGGGTAAGCTTGAAGGAGTCATATCAAGTCTGAATCCTTGGAGTTTAATGAAGGTCAGATTTAAAAATAATTTTCATGTACAATTGGATTGCAGAATTACGCAATGTAGTTGGGTTTGGATTGGCTTGGTTTTCTTTGTATCACAGCTACTGTGACTGCAAAATGAAGTTCACACTAGCTCAGCATAGTTCATGTGTATGCATGAACATCTGATCTCTGTCAGCAGTTTGCCTAAGTGACTACTACAAGCACAGCATGCTCAGTGTGACTTTGAAGAGCTCAGGATTCTTCCTCCATCTGTATTTTAATGTACTGCTTAAAGCACATGCAGACTGTGCATTCCTGTGCCGCCTCATGCCTCTGAACATGCCAGTGCCCCAGCATTCACTGTTATCTCTGCCACAATGGACTTCCTTTCTTTTAAAAATGCTTGTGCTTCCTATGGCTGTAAAATAAGCTTGGAAACATTAACCCCTCCGAACTCATGCAGGGAGTCCTCTGAGAAGTAAATTGCCATTAGTTTCACTCAGTTGCCTGTGGGGTCTACACTTCAGCATTCACAGAACTGCCTTTTTTGCAGATTGTCACAAAATTCAGTGCTTTGTCATAGCAAATCAGTATTTTTCTGTAGCATCGTCTGATAAGCCAGCTTGCAGTTGCTCCTTCTCCAGTTTTACTCTGGAGCAAGGCTAAATGTGGTCCCATGGGGTATTTTAGTGGGCTTTTGTAAGGCATATGTCAGTAAATTGAGGCTAGGTCTTGTAGACAGCAGCCTGACAGGTCAACTTTTGACTGTCCTGCACTGCTTTTCATCGGTGGCCCTGGTTGAGAAAGCCTCATATGCACCCTTATGATGGTCATGCTTTTACATCTGAAAGTCTCATAGAGAGAAGTTATTCCTGCTTTACTGGAGCACCATAGTCACCTGAGGGGCATGTCTTCCTGGGGCATACAGCCCTGACTTTTATGTGTGAAGGAATAAGCGGGGTGTTGGTGATGTCAGCAGAAGCAGGTGAGGTTAGGCTAGCAAGGTTTTTGATGTGTGGTGCTCATTAGCATTAACAAAACAGACTTTGTGTTCAGGCCTCACCATTGTGGAGAAGCTGAATTTCTTTATGTACTTGATCAGCCCTTGATGTTGTGCTGAGCATGTAGCTTGCTTATGTGCAGTGTTTTGGAGCGTTGCAGATACCCCAAGTAAGTTGCTTTTAATGGATATTTCATTGATCAATATTGTTGCAGCATGTTCCATTTCCTGATGATGATGAACTGAAGCCAGTTGTGTACCATCCTATTTTAAAAATTGATCTTGTTTTTTGGGTTTTTTTCTTATTTATCCAACAGGGTGGTCTGAGTGCCCAAGCTTTTGTTCGTATCGAGATAGAAGATATTAATGACAATCAACCTGTTTTTGAACAAGACATCTATGTGACAAGTATCAGCAGTCACACACAGGCAGGAACGGAAATCATCAATGTTGTTGCCACAGACAGAGATTCAGGAATTTTTGGTGTTATCACATACGAACTGGTCCCAGGAGAATTTTCTTCTTTTTTCACAGTGGATACATCTACAGGTACTGTATAAATCTATGATTCAGAAAGGTGATAATGTAATAATGTACAAGATGTACATTTTCCTTGATTATGCTTTTTGTATTTGGAGTCATGTCATAGAGGTGAAACCTAGATTCTGATGGAAAATAATTCTAGAGGTAGATGGAGGATTCAGGTTTAACATGAAACTTTTATATTTACTGGAATAAGAAGAAGAATGGAAAACATAGTACATGCCAGCATAATGAAGGGCAAGCAGCATGCCGCTTATCCACTACTTTCAGCCCTAAGTCTATTGATAGTGGTAAGAAATAACATGATGTTACTTTTTGTACAAAAATATCTGTTTCTGAAATTCCTAGGGTTTACTCTTGAGCAATAAAACACCCTTCAAGATGTTCCTCCTTTCATTTCTTCTCTATTTCTGTTCTAATCCTACTCTGTACTGTGCTAGGATAAATCCTCATTCTGGTCAGTCTTACAAGGCATATTTGCCTTCCTGTTTGACTCAATGTTTAGCTTTGTAAGTGTCTTTTTCTGCCTTTTACTTTCTGATGTGATACCTTATCCTTCTGGTGAGAGGTTCAATGAAGTAGTGATAATGAGAGCAGAAAACCAGTTATGGCAAAACTAAATATGTGTGATTTTCCAAGACAGGTTGAATCTCACAGATTGAATTACTCTTCCCATTGCTGCAAAGCAGCCTCTGTAGTCAGCTTTCTAACCTTAAAGTAGCTGTCAACTTTACCTGAAGAGAACATGAGCATTGCATCTACAACTGGCCATGGTGCTTCTCAGTAAGTGGTTGACTAAACTGGAATTTCCTCTTTTCTTGAGGGCCAGCCCTTGCATGTGAATGTATCCTGATCAACAGATGGTCATGGCACAGATTATTTTATATCTTTTAAGATCTTTTTAGACTGTGGTACATGTGTGTGTGTATTAGCTCTTTGGCATAAAAAATCTTGCAAGGATCTATTCTTTAAAAATGTGTCTATTTTTACACAGTTCCCAAAACATTCTGATGAACAGAAGAAACTAATCTTCTTAGGAAGTCAGGCTGCTTGTCTTGGCTATTTCAGAATTTATTTAACTGTGGACTTTTAACTACCTGTCAAGTCAGGTTCTCAGGGGCATAACTGATGTCAAAAATATGTAGGTCAGTCAATAATTAGGGAGCTGGATCTCCACAGGCATTTAACTGGTCATTTTAAAACTGTCCCATCAGGCTTGTTGAAGAGAGCCCCTGTGGATCACATTAGCAGCACTGGCTTTGCAGCAACCCTCTGCTGAAAGAAAGCCTTTTGAAAGGCTTCTTCCTTGGACTGTGACCTTTTGGCCTCTCTTTCCAGTTTGGCACTTTGTATAGGAAAAATGTCATGCTTAATGATGAAGACTCTGTAAGCTTGTAAGTTACTATTACCTTGTGGATCTATCATGGTATTTTATCAAAGGCAGGCCAAATTCAGGGTGAAGTTGCTTGAGGTCATTATTGCTGACATTTCATGATGAGAAAAGCTCTTAGGTCAGACACTATTCCCAGCATTATAGTGCTTGGAATCTGATCGCACGTAATCAGATCTCCTGGGTAATTCACAGGTCAGGCTGTGTCTAATTTTAACTTATTAATATTAATGCTGTGGGCTTTTTTTTTTTCTGAATACACTTTTTCCATTTATAGTCTTCCACATCTACTGACAATAGTGCCTATGCTCAATCACTGGTGAGGCAAATGATTTTTAAACTATTAGAAAAAATAAACATTGTAAACAAAAAAAACCCCCACATTTAAATTGCCAACTTATCACACAGCAATTTTGCAGTCTTTGAGCTCCTAAACCTGTTCAGTATTCAGAGACATGAAACAAGTGGCTCACTGTTAGGGCACAGAGATTTTGGGCTCTTCCTCCTTACTTCTTGTTACAACAGACACATTTACCAGTGTTCATTGTGCTGAAGCTGTCTTCATATGCTCTGATATATGGCCCAATTTAGCTGTGCCTCTCTGAAGGTTATGTGAGGGATTTCATCTATTTAGCTGGGCTGAATTTTGTGAACAGAGGGCAATGGACAAGTATGTGAAGGAATCGGCATTCTCGGGGAGATGGATGCTCAAAGCAGAAAGCCAAATGAGATGATATTATAGTTTGGTCTCTGTTTTTCTGATCTTATGGACATGCAGGCTGTTACTGATATATTCTGCAGTTTTTCCAATTTACAGTATGGTATATTTTGTTTTATCTGCTCTTCTCATTATTAGAGGACCTAAACAGAGGGACAATGATGGTGTTGGAGAACTCTGTGGATTCGCCTGCCTGATTTATTTTTTTAAATAATTATTTTTTCTCACTGGTAGAGCACTTAGAAAGGAGAAATGAAAATCAGTGCATTAGTAATTTTGACTATGTTCATTATAGCCCTTAATATTTTATGTGGACAGAGATATTTTCAGTATTATGAGATTTAAAATAATTAGTAGCAAATAGTTTGTCACATTACAGTATGATACATTAGAACATATGTAAGATGATGCCATTGTCCATGACATATGTAATTTTTCTCTTTTTTTGGTATTTTCTCCTTTTTTTGGCATGAAAATTTATCTAATTGTAGTTTTCTTCAGGGGTGTTTGAGTGCTGTACTTAGAATACTCGCTAAAAATTAACTTTTGAATTTTTGAAAGAGAAAGGGATAAAACAGTAAAATAACAACTGAAACCCAAATTCTTCACTTCTATGGCTTGCTTCTGGTTTTTGTTTGTTAAAGCTCTTAGTTCTTCTATGAGCTGTGTTCAAAATATCCTACCAGCTTGTCTACTCCCAACTATATAGAATATAACAATACTGCTTTTGATACATAGATATCGTGAGGTTGAGGCACATCCAGGCTCTTTGGAGGGGCTCCATCTTTTGTTTCAAGCACTGGAACATGTGGATGTTGTAAATAGATAAATTCAGTGGGAGTGAGAAGGAACATCCTTTCATTGACCAGACAGACATTCCCCGGATTTTTTTTTAATTCTGAGTGAGATTTATTAGTTATATTTGTTTGCTATTTTAGTTTTTAGACACTGCATTTATTGTTTGTGATATGCTCTTTTACTCATAAATAACATTTATTGTTTCCATTTTTGAAAAAGTTGACGTGTTTTTCATTTGATTGATGATAGACTTTCCACAAGAAAAACCACTTTAAGAACTATGTAACTAGAAAAATGTATGGATAGGAAACTGTAAACCAGCTCCTCTGCTGGTTCGTGACTCTTGCTATCATTTGTTTCTAGTGTTGGTGCAAACAACATCTTGGCTTCGTTATGTTGCCTTTTGTAGAGATCTGATCCATGCATGATCTATGAACAGTACTTGTGAATTGATTAGAACAGGGCAAGTTGAAGAGCTCTTCTGGCTTAGAAACTGTTTGAGCAATGTTTGTTTATTTTCCCATTGTTACCTAACAAGCTATCTGAAAGACAGTGTATTTATAGTTATGGCTGAGCTGGTAATTAAAAATGTAAGTCACAGGATGCAATCCTAAATGTGGCAGAAAACCTATGCTGTGCTTAACTTTAAGACTTTAGGATTAACAACAGAATTTGTGAACTTCCATTGCAGTAACAGCATTAATACTTACCTTCACCCAAGGGCATGTAATTAATTTTTTCATTGATCTTAGTGATGCTGTTTTTGAGAGATGGGTAAAAAATGGTTGTCATCATCGTAGCTCTGGTTCAGGAAAGTTGTTTCAAACCAACAAAATTAATAATAGTCCTTGAAAATTATTCTGGACCAGTGTGACTTTATCAGCCTTCAAGTAAATGGTCTGTTCATAGTCTTAAAACAAATCCCCTAGCTAGTCCCTGTGTGCACAGAAACTTCCATGAAGACAAAGCCAAAGGCAGCAGCCACTGGTTTGTCTTCATGTGAATGTATTTGTTATTTAAACCTAACATGAAAACAATGTAGAAAAAGTATCATTCTCTCAGTGTATGTTACAGCACTATAAGCATTTAATTTAGCTTCTGTTTCTTTCAACTGTATAAGATATTTAGGCTTGTGTTTCTGTGATTCCTCCCTAAATTAGATGCCTAGAACAAAGGCTATGACCTTCCTTTTGTGTATTTTATAGAGACTGTTTTCTGTGAACATGGTGGATAGACATGGGCTGGATGCCAGGTGCCCACCAAAGTCACTCTTACTTCTCTCCTCAGTTGTACAGGGGAAGAAAATGATGACAAAAGGCTTGTGGGTCAAGAAAAGGGCAGGGAGAAATCTCTCAGCAATTCTTGTCATGGGCAGAAGATACTCAATTTGAGGAAATGACTGAATTTATTGACAATCAAAACAGAGGAGGGTAATAAGAAATAAAAACTACATCATAGAAGAGGTTATCTCTCCACCCCTCCCTTTTCCCGCATTTCACTCCAAATTTTCTCTCTCCTCTGGCCCCAGCAACATCCGGGAGGATGGGGAATGGGAACTGTGCAGTTCATCACAGGTTGTCTGCTGCTCCTTCCGTCTCACACTTCTGCTCCAGCATAGGCCATTTCAACAGGAGCCAGTCCTTCAGGAGCAGAATGATCCAATGTGGATTTCCTGTAGGGTCGGTCACAAGTCCTGCCAGCAACCCTGCTCTAGTATGAGCTTCCCATGGGGTCTCAGCCTTCTTTGGGCATCCATCTGCTCCAGTGAGGGGTCTTCATGGGCTGGGGGTGGATCTCTGCTCCACTGCGGACCTCCATAGGCTGCGGGGGGACAGCTGCTTCACCATGGCCTGCGCCACAGAAGCCACTCCGGTAGCCTCACATGGCCAAACCCTTGCCACATAAATGCAGTACACTCAGATATTTGGAGATCCCTCCATTGACTTGGAGGTACTTGGATCATCCTTTTGCTATGATACCTCCTGTTACTTATTTACACCAAAGAACACATTTTGAGGAGAACAGACCAGCCTTGTTGCAAGAGCTGGTTAGCATTTGAACATTAAGAAAAATTTCAGCACAGGAGTACAGCTCCTGCAAAATGAGCATTCTATTGAGGAAATTTTGACTTGCTAAAAACATGCTTGCTTTAGGATGCATTCTGATTTCTTTTTAACAGAAGAGCAAAGGGTATCATGAGACTAAAATGTCCTCTAAAAAATGTAGAGCAGTCTAGGAGCTTAGTCTGTTGGTGAAGAATAAAAGGCTGAGTACACCTGAAGATCATGCAAATTTAATAATAAAAGTACCTTAACTGAAAGCAAATTTCCAGCATCTTATCACTTTAACAGTGCCGAGTAATGGATACAAGAAGAGCAGTTGTGTAGAGGTTGTACAGAATAGTGTCTCCCTGGTATGTTTCTTGTGGCAGTGCTGTACCCCTTTCATTAGTGCACTATGGAACCGTATGTAAATGCAATTTGATGGCAAACTAACTTGCAATAAACTTTGGTTCAGAATAGATTCACTCCAGTTAAGGATGCTGGCAAATTTTGTTTTATTAAAAAATAGTAAAGTTTTTTTACAGATGCAGCTTAGGAAAATTTAATCGCATTAAAAAGTTTTGCTTTATTTTTATAGGTTGAAAAGTAATGTTGAAATACCAACATTTTTTTTCTTTTTATGGGAGGGGGGGAACCCAAAACTTTACTTAACTCCATGTATTATACAGTGTTTAATATATAGCAGATTGTACTAGGCATCAAAGTGAAATGGGGATGCACCCTTTCTAAAGAAAACAAGGCCATATTTGTGGTGATTGATGATGTTTTTGTATAGTATTGTATGAAAAAATAGTTTATTTTTAAACTACTTTTGGCATTTTCCTACAGCATGTAGTACATTTGCTAAACATATGAAGAGCTTCACATAAATAACATTTAAAATTAGGAGTGTTTTAGCTTAGAACATTTTGAGGCCACTTCTTTTTTTAAACTGCTGTTTCTTCAATTACTGTCTTTCTGATCTGTCATATGATATTGGTAGTGTATTTGGAATGCTGCAAATCAGAGGAATATGTCTGAGACGTTTGTTTAGCACAATAAGTTTTCACCTTTGAAGAAGTTTGAGTTAAATCAAAAAGGAAAAATTAGTGGTCTCAGCTGAGTTATTTGTGGACGTTTAACCTTCACTGAGATCTCATCTAATGAGAAATTTACCACAAAGAATGCAGAAAATAGTATATCGTCCTAGAAGCACATGAAACTTGCTGTAGTAAGTGTAAGGGTGCAGATTTTGTCCCTGGAAGAAAGTTGTGTAGCAGAGCAGCATGAAAAAAATCCATTGTGCTAGCTCCTGACGTATCTCTTATTTCATTTATGCATAAAATCTAATAGAATCAACCATCTACAAAGAAAAATATTCCTACAAGCTACGTGCCAAAAACTCAACTGTGCAATACTGGGGTGTGCATGAGGTTATTGCGCATAAAAGAATGCAAAAAATACTCTAGCCCACCCTCTTTTCTCCTAGTTAAGCCAATGTCAGACCTCAGAAACAGAAGAACCCACCAGAAGAGACAAAGAGAAAACTTCCATGGCATTGCACAGATGATGTGGGCTGATTTAAAAAAAAAAGAAAAAAAAAAAGGTGAAAAGGAAAAAGATATGGCCAGACCTCCCATTTTAGAGGAGGGGAATAGTGTGATATTTATACAGTGAAATTCAGACAAGCAACCCTTTTCTTTGCTAGAGTCTGTATGGGTTTCAGAGTACAGGATGTATTTACTGTACTTTGTGTTCTCAGTTAACCTAAAGAAAAGAAGAAAGTGGCAGGTCACACCAAGGGAGCAAACTGCTGTGACACAATGTTAGAATGTAGCAGGGAAGGATGTGCAGCAGAAAATCAGTTCATGTAAATGAAGGGCAGCATCTGGAATGTTTTGTAATGCTCTTAATATAAGAACAGCAAACATATCTTCTTTGGCTTATTGCAGGCTTCATTCTGTATCTGTCCTGATATATCTTTTTGTACAGTGCCTTTAAAGAAATACCATCCCTGGTTACCATGACAGTCAAACTTTGTTACCAGGTTGTGCACTGAGTGATTTTTGGATCTAGAGGCTGGCAGCTTGATTGAAAAGGTCTTTGACTGAAAAGGTCCTTGATTAAAAAGACATTTTTAGAAAACTTTGATAACTTAAGCAAGGAAAGGTGACCTGTTGAGAAGGTGTGGCAGGGCTGGAGCTGTGCAGATTGTGGGGGGAGGTCTCTGCCTTTTGTCTTTGAAAATACAGCAATTCACCAAGCTGAAGTCCTGCCTGCTTACTGGTGTAAGCTTTGATTTCTGGATGGACTTGTGTTTGTGTGAGAGCGTTCGCTTTGCACAATCAGACAGCAAACATGCTCTGAGTTATGATTAGGTCAGATTAAAGGAGATAAACCAGGGCGGAAACAAAGGAAATCTCCTTGTAACAGCAAATTGTATCTCCTCAGTTATCTGCTTTGCTGAAAAAGTAGGGTTTTGTTGGGTTTTTTGTGGTGTTGTTTGTTGGTCTGTTTGTGGGTTTTTTTAGGGAATAATTATTTAAACATTTAATAGTACAAAATAGAGAAAGCTAGGAGGCACCTGATCTTCTTAACTGGCAAAATATAGTCTGTACGGACATAAAATTTTGCATCCCAAATTGCAAGACTTTGTCTCAAGAGCACTTGTGTAAGAGAAAACTGAGCCTAGATGATACAAAACCATTCAAGCACTACATTCATGCCCTCTTTTGCTCAACATTAGAGGCTGATACTCAGGTGGGTATTCTGTTTGTGAATAATGGAATTTCTGTAATTAGAAATTATATTTTATGTGTCGAGGAATACTTCTTAGCTCACTGAAACTCACTGTAACATCACAGTATTTGAAATAGTAGTGTAATGCTTCTGGGGGAGCTGCAAGGTTAAAACAGCTTACATTATTTTATAGATCCAGGTACTAGTTTGTTATCTGCAGACTCCCAGCATGGTCAGGGTCTGATGAAGTGCTCTGGAACAGACTTTCATGTGCTAAGCAAATTCTTGTGATTAAACACAGTACGTTTATATAGTATTGGTTGTAGACACTAAGTCCTTTTAAATCTATTCCTCTTTCTAAAAGGAAAACTGTGAATTGAGCACAAGATTTTGCTACAGAGGGCCAGTGTTGAAAGCATCTGCAGTGCAGGTGTATGAGACCTGTGAAGTACAAATGTAGCCAGAAGATTGATATCAATTCAATCAGTTATTTACTACAAAAATATTCAAACACTGAATATTTTCAAGCTGAAGAAGTCCTCTTCTTTGCTGAAATGCACACCAGTGTTTATGCCATTAAAAGTAAGCCTTTCAAAGGCTTTTCATGTGAGCTGAAGCTGTATTACAGCAGGTAGACTGTAAATAACAATATAATTCCTTATTAATTCCCTCCTTCCCCTGGCAGTTATTAAACCGGCTATTCAGTGTATTTGGCAGTGTTGCTATGGTTACGATCAGGCATGCAGCTTCACTAAAAATGTGCATTTTAAGTACAAATAAAATACTAAAGCTGGAACCTGCATGCAGTGCCAAAATGACAGCATAGGCAATAAGTTGGATAAACTTAAATAGAAATGTCAAGCAGGAAACCTACCATTCTTCCTTAAAACACTGCTAATTTTAATGTTAATACAAAATGCACAGCTCCTAACTGCATCCATCTTCTGGAGTGGTCATCTTAAAGTTTTTTCTGACACCTAAGGAGTGAAGCTGTGCAGGCACCCCTGCACTGGTTAAGCTGCTGAGCTGAGGTGGGTGCAGATCAGTGGGTCAGCTCTGACCTGTACAGTAGTGAACAGCAGGTCCAGTGGCCAGCTTTGAAGGTAAACTGGGGTGAGGAACCATGTGGACCTTTTGGCCATCTGCTTGTTGTCTGAGCTGTGTCAGGTGGTGCTAGCTGCCCCATCCTAGGTTATTTGCTGAAGAAATAGTGCCATCATTTTAAGTTTGTTACCGTATTTGGTTTCAAGGCTTAGGTAACACCACTGGTAACTGCTGATTTGATTCCACTTGCCATGTTTTCAAGTTGCTTTTTTGTTTCATGAACAGTGATATATTAGGAGCTATTTAAGTATGCATACCTATGCAATCCAGACTTTGTTACTGAAGTTAGTGCATCTTGATTTTTATCTTTGCAGCACTTAACTAGTGGTAAACATTTGGTTTACCTACAAATGGGTATAAATGTAGGGCTGATTTTTGTTTTGCTTAAGGGAGAACCTTGTGCAAAACCAGATTTTTCAAAATGCTCAGATGGAAATGTATGTGGAAGTCCTATTGGGTTAACCAGTATGATTTTTTTCCCATACAAAAGGTTCTTTTGGTGAGTGAACCTGCTTTGGTGCTGTATGCTGTTGTGAGATTAGTACTGAATACAGGATCATGAAAAAAATGAAAAAAATGTATTTTAAAAGAATCATTGCATGTGGATTCCTGTCTTCTGCCTTTAACTGTTGAGAAACGGTAGTTAACCCACTTGTGGAATAGGGTGCACCTCCACAAAAATAAGAACAGCAAAATCCCATGAGAAATTTTGCCATTGCTAGAGGATGGTGGGTGACACAGTCCTGTCCTTCATTAGTACATTTGCATTTTCTGGGTGAATAGGCACAAAGTGAAGAGCAAGACTTCTTGAAAATTCATGTCCTACCATGTACAGTGAGTGAGGAAGTATGAAGCAGATGAAAGAGTTAGCAGTCATGATTTTGCCTTCAGTAGTACTACTTCTCCCCATACATTCAGTCCTCCAAACCATTGTAATGATTTCTGCTAGCCCTTAGGCACAGATTGTTCTGCAGCAGAACACCTGTAAATTCCAGCATGGCTGTGCTGACCCGTCTTGGAGCAGAGCTGTTCCCGGGCTACAACCTGCAGTGGCAGTTGCTAACATTTCAGGTTCTGCCTGAAATCTGTATCCAGATCATATCCCGGCAGCAGGCAGTCTGTGTGTCGTGCTTTTGATTTATCGGAGTTGGGATCTGCAATCAGTTATGGCCATGCAGATCTTGTCAAGAAAATGAGATTGCCAAGATCTGAATGAGGCTGGATGTTAATGCTTCATCTGGGGTGTAATTATAGGATTGTTCACCTGTGAAGCAGAATTGATTCCAGCTCTCTCTCATGCAGAATAAGGAATTAATCAGAGGTAAAATATTCAAAGCACTGCAGTGATATAAATATTAATTTGAAAAAATGGGAATTAAATGGTTTTAAAGGCAGCAGATAAAACTGTTCATTTATATGGTGAGTCAAGCTGTAAGAAAGGTGGCACTTTTCTTATAGTGGATGCACGCTTGTGTCTTTGTGGCCCCCTGTTGGGAGCTTTGGTAAAACATTCCTTGTAGAGGAGCTGTCTCATTATTCCCTTTTCATTGTCAATATTTACAGACACTGTTTTTCATAATGGAAGAATATATTCTGTATCGCAGCAACATAGTTGTTTTTTAAGTTCTCTGAAACCTTGAATTAAAGGCTGCAAATGATTGTGGTAATAACAATAACCCCCAATCTTAATTACAGAATGAGGAAGAAAGGAAAACCATGGTTCATCCTCAGCCTGTTACTTAGTGAGACATGCCTCTGTTGAGTTTCACACACTGAACCTGTGACTTTGACCGTTCTTGCTCCTTGCAATTTCCTCTGTGTTTCTGCCTTTGCAGTGTAGTACTCGGGCACCTCCTGCTCCCTGCTGCAGCAAATGAAAGATACGCAGCCAGCCTGCTCTGAGCTATGCTGGCAGCTGCTTTTGGCCCAGGTGGTCCTGACTGTCCATTTTCGTCACAGTTTGCTGTTTTACCTAATCATACAGAAAGTGAAATCCCAGATGCTGCTTTCTTCTACAGCTTCTTTCCCATCATGTGGTGCTATAATAGAGGCTAATGAGGCATGTTCACCAACATATGGCAGAGCTATCTCAAATGTCTCTATAGATTATATATCACCAGATGCAAAGCTAATGCCCAGTCCTACAAATGCTGAAAGAAACAGAATGTACATAGTTATAAGTCAAGATGGGTTATTAAATTTCTGCATACTCCAGTTTTTGAGGTTGGAGGGAACCATATGGAAAACACATACTTTTTACTTGGATTCTGCCATTGTTCTTATGGTGTCCCTGGTCCTGCAAAAGAGAGCTGAGTTGGTGAGATATACTTGCCTATTCCCCTTTTTCCCCATGACACAGAAAAAGAATGAAGAAAGAAAACAAAAGTGTTTATTGATTTTCTTTTTGCTTTCAGTAACTGAAGTGGCATGGAGTGTTGCTGCAATGTGTGTAGGTCAGCAGAGAAGGAGCTTTGGTTCTAAAATATTTCTGTTCCATCAGGTCTTCAGAGCTTCTGGAGTGGAGCAATGTTGGCTCCACCCTTTGCTAAAGGATGTTCTGAAGTCTTTAGCTACTGCTCCGAGAGTAAGATTTTTCAGTTTGATGCTTTTCTGTAGAAGTATTCCAATTCTCCACATACCTCTTGAAGTATCTAAAATGAGAAGGATATATTTATATCCTTGTCTGTAGAAAAGTATCTAGTTGGTCAAATTAGTAACATACAGTCCATTTGATTGATTTAAATTAATTTGACAGAAATTATGTTAAAAATCCATGTGTATATGTTTATCCTCCGGGGAAAAACAGTTAAATCCCTTTTTCCTTCAAGCTTCAGTTGTGCAGATTACCTCAGGAATTGCCAAAAGTTTGTCCTTGAAGTACTACTTTGTTGAGCTGCTTAAATAATCATAAGACTCAAACATCAGAAGAAAAATAAATTTAAAAATCCCAATTAAGTTTGTTTCTTAGAATTGCATTAGTTGTTAGCAAAGGAGCTGGATTAGTACTGAACCCTGAATCCATTTCTATCATTGTGGAGCTTTTAGTGTGGTTTGTCACCACTGGAATAAATGTCCCTTTTTTGTTAGTGAAAAGCATTTTTCCTTGATCCTGAAGACACTTTCACTGCATTTTAAACATGTCAAGACACAGTTTATTATGTCCTAAGAGTATATTTGGAAAGCATACTGCATGCACATTTGAATATTTATAAGGGTTTTATGTATTTTCCATTATTCTTCCGAAAAATGGATTGTAGAAAATTAGTGTTGTGGCTTCACGTTAAATTCTGAGAAGATATATTCTCATTAAATCATGCATTGATTCTCCTAAGACACTTTGAGCTAACTCTGGTTTTACCCTGTCTAACCACTAAATGTCCAACTTGAATAGCAGACATCATCCATACTAAACTTGTCTTGACAGCTGGGAAATGATAAAGGTAGCCCAAAGTTTAATGGTTGGGTTTTGCTGAACTGCCAGAGTCTTCACCAGAGCTGGGTCTTCACCAGCTTCTACAAAAAGCTAGGTGATTTCTTAAAAATATCTATAGGTATGTAAATGTTGTCTCTATTAGTTGAATCACTTGAGTTTACTGCAGATGTACTACTTAGCACACTGTAACTGTCGCATTTACTGTATATTTAGTTAAGCTCACTCATTGCTAAGGAAAATTTTCCTGCATTTGGTCACCTTTCATCTTTATTTTCATGTTGAAAAACTTACTTCACAAAGAGATTATCTTGAGGAATATACATCCAAAGGACTATATTTTGCGACTGAACATTGTATTTTCTTTTCAAAGAATTACTTCATACAGTTTATAAAAAATGTAATTGTTAGCAGCTTGCGAGTTCATTGGACCTTATAATTCACTATTAAAGGGTATTTTGACAGAAACTTGTGATCAGACAGACAGCAAGTGATTGCTTCCCCGATATTTTTCACAGAGCCTCCTGCTCCTAAAATGTATATTTTGGGGCTTTGGCTCCATTTGTGTAGATATTTTATTTCAGGAGTTACTTAAGCAGAATGTCTCTTCATCCTGTTTCAAATAACATTCACTTTACCATTTGCAAAGATAAATTAATCTTTTTTAACAATACTTTTTTCCCACCCCAGTGCATTTCCAAATTGCTACAGACTAGTCATAGTAGTAAAATTTAGGATCATTAAAGGTTTACCTGAATCTGTGTTTCTAAAATCAGAATTATGGACACTGTGTTTTGAAACAGAACTTGCTGTGTTTCAGTGGCTCTGTGGATGGTAAAGATCATGTATCGTTTGAAAAGAGCTTGAATCTCAAAAATTGAATTGGGAGTGCTGATTTTTGTTCACATGGTCTGACCTCTTAAGTAGCGATACATGTTGAAACTCTTTTGACAGCCTGCTGAATTTTATCTTACATCTCACTTTATTAAGTGCTATTTTATTTCTGTGTACTTTCAGGAATTATTTACCTGACCTCAGCTCTTGGCCATCTGGCACGTTCTGCTCTTTGCCTGACTGTTTCTGCACGAGATGGGGGTGGCCTATTCTCTGCCAGCAATGCAGCTGTCACAGTAAATATCCTTCAGACTGTTTTGGTCCCTGCCATATTTGAGAGATCCCGGTATAGCTTTTCTGTTCCAGAAGATGCACCTGAAGACAGCGTGATTGGCACTGTAAAGGCCAGAGAGCCTCCAAGTAAGTCACATTCTCAGTCAGAGATTGTTGTATTTTTGTTGTGACCATTAACTAGAAATAGCTGTAGATGATTTTTTTTCCCATAAACCTCTGTGTTGTTCATTCAGTCTGTCAAGCATTAAATCGAATTTACTGTTGGCAGTTACAGCAACTGGTGTAATGGCTGGTTTATCAGGATACTCCTTAGAACAGTTGGTGATTCATGGAACTCTCCTTGGTGGTCCATAGAGATTGGCAACGGCCTCCATTTTCTTCCTGATGTATTTCTGTAATTGTAAATGGGGAGATAGGAAGTATGTTGTGAAGGTTTAAGTAAGAGTGACAGTCTGGCTCATGTTAAAGTATTAGCCATGCGAGGGAAATCACAGAGCAATACTTAAAATCAGAGAGTATTCAGAAGTTTCAGAGGATCTGCAAGAAGTGCTCCTGGCCACCCCTCAAAAAACCAAAACCAGCCAACCAAACAAAATCCCACATTGTCTCAAATAAAGTGGAGAAGTCCAGATGAGCGTTTGTGGGACCTTTTGAAAATATATTTAATCCATCTGGTTTTGTTATCCTTTGTAAAGGGAAATGGGTTAGCTCCTGACAGTCCTTGGTCATAAAAAGCCCTGTCCTGAGAGCAATATTTGGTTCCTATGCAGAGCAGTGGGATCTGAGAGGGCATATAATAGCCTGATGATGGATCTGTAAATGTAAAGTGGTAGATGACAAGGTTTCATACAAGCTTGATTAGTTAGGTCCTCCCATTTCCTTCTTTTGGGAAGGAATGTCCTCAGAGCGGAGATAGCACCAGTGGGGTGGCCTTGGTAGTAAGCCTGAATCTTTAGACAGCTTGTGCTTTAGGTAGAATCTACTATGTAAATGTTACAAAAATGGTCACCTGTGAACAGTAAGTTTATTAAAATACTTCTTATTTTTTCAGGGAACTGCCACCTGTTTCATTCCTTGCTATAGTGAATGCCTGTGTGTAGTGAAATTGCTCCCACGAGACTTATTTTTAGGAGTGTTTTTTCTGGTTTTTAGATCAGGAAAAAACAAGAGGCTATTATGTGATTTTTCTGTATAGAGTTTTATAATAGCAGTGTGATGAAAATCAAACAGTGCAGAAGTGGACAAACTGTATGCATTCATATTTTACTGAAGGGCTCCAGGGATGGGAAGAAGGAAGCATAAAAAGCCCAAGAATGTCAAGCATCTGTGTAGCTTACATTTATTCCATTGAATGTAACAGCATGCATTCTCCCCAGATGGTCTTGCCAATGTTTGTTATCACTTTTTTTTTTTAATGTTTTTTGTTACTGTTTCCATTTCTAGATTCATTAGAAGTGATTTCTTACAGAATTTGGTCCGGTGATCCGCATGGAAAGTTCTCTATCGACCCCCAGTTTGGCATTATCCGCACCAAGAAACAGCTTGACCATGAGGCTCAGTCTGTTGTGGTGCTCACTGTTCAGTCACAGCTGGGTAACTCCCCTGTCTACAGCAGCACTCAAGTCAACATATCTGTGACAGACATTAATGACAACCCTCCAGTATTTCCTACCAAATCTGATAAGGTAACCATCTCACATACCCAGCCTCCTGGCACTGCTGTCTACATTGCTCATGCAGAAGACAAAGACAGTGACCTAAATGGGGCAATCAAATACAGTATTGCAAGCAAGCAGTCAGATGCTTTTAGCATTGATCCATATCTTGGAGTGGTAAACCTTACCAGGACAGTGTTTGCAGAAAAACAGCAGGAATATACTCTACACATAGCAGCTGAAGACTGTGGAAGTCCTCCTCTGACATCTTTGCTGATGTTGACAGTGGTTATTGAAGAGCAGAAGATGGGGCCTACTTTGGTTTTCCAAAACTTGGTGTATCAAGTAGAAATCAGTGAAGCTACCTCTCCAGGTACCCAAGTCCTTCAGGTTCAAGCCCACTCACTTGATCCACACAGCATTACCTCCAATCTGACGTATTCCTTAGAGCCTAGCACTGACTCTGTTGCATTTGGAATCAGCTCTGATACTGGCTGGATTTATCTTCGGAAACATTTGAACTATGAATGTGTACAGATGCTGAGTTTTAGAGCCTTGGTCAGCACATCTGAGGATGAAAACCTTAGGCAAAATGCAAGTACATCTATAATAGTTAATGTCCTGGATGAAAATGATCATTCTCCCATGTTTATGCATGAGATCTACTTCTTTGAAATTGAGGAAAATCCAATTCCCAGCGGTGTGGTTGGCACCATTACAGCTGTTGACAAAGACTCAGGAAGAAATGGACAGCTTTCCTATTTCCTCTTGTCTGATGGAAAGTATTTCAAGATAAATTCCAACACAGGTAGCATTTTATGATTTGTAATCTGCCTAATATTGCTTTTGGAAAGCAGCGTTTCCTAAGGGTTTGGAAGTAAAGTACAAAGCTTTCAGGAACTGCTGTGGATCTTTTGGGTTGATATACAAATATTTCAATTTGGAGCTTCACAATTTGGGGAATGAAATAAACCAAATACATTTTCATGAAGAATGGACCAGCCCTTAGGATTTTTTTTTTCATTACTCTGTTCAGGTCACTTGGTCATAAGTTTCGGTGTTTGTCTGAAACAAATTAAAAGAACTTTTAAGTTATAGCTTCAGTAGTTCATATGAGATATTTTTTTGCCTGTGATCAAGTAGAGTTGAAAAGTACAGATCAGCCGTAAGTAATTATAAAGGTACTTAGGAAGTTAGACAAAGTGATTTAAAATACTTGAAAATGCCTCTGTTACTGACATCAAAACTGAGTTCATGTTGTACATGGCATCACAGAAGTCAAATTGTTTGAGAGATATTTTTCACAGCATAGGGTGTACTCTGCAGTGAATCCCAAATGCCTCCAGTAATAGGGGTTATGTGTACACAGTATAATACCAGAGACCAGAGCATGGTGAGCCTAAAGGAAGGGAATCCTTTAAAGGGACACAGGCACAGTAATTAATCCAGCTTAGCAAAATGATCCGTAGGGAGCAAAGATTTGCTGTTTAAAATTCCTGTTTCCAGATGTCCAGTCCCCATGGGGAGTGAATAGGCTTTCCCAGAATTTCTCTGTATGAATCGCAAAATAAAAGCAGGTTCCTTTTGAGTACACTTACAGAAGTTTACAGGCAAGCAGAATACTAAGAGTTAACCAAAAAGATTTTAAAACCCCATGTGGTTATCTGTGTGATGAGCTTTGGTCAGCCACAAATCTCCGGCTATATTGGGTGTGGCTCAGCAGATAAGGAGAAGATTGGTCAGATTTATTTGCCGGGTTTACCAGAATGTATGGAGACATATGGGCCTATGATTAATGTACATAATTAATAAAGGCCCCTTTTCAGCGGTTAAACCCCTGTGCTCACGTATTATCCGTTCTGAAGTGTGGTGAAGGCCAGATGGATTTCTTTGGAAGGTCAGCACTTCAGTTCATACTGTTTTGTGCCTTTGCTCTGGGGCATCCAGCGTACAGTAAGAAATGCCATAGGATACTATAGTACATATGCAAAACTGTGATTGACGAAATGCTCCTACAGGATGAGGTTTGGAAAGCTGAGGTTTTCATGTCAGTGATCAGGTGCATCAGAGGGGGCGTAATCATTATTTCACATTAAACTAACTGCATCATTTAGCGCGCACCGAACGCCTAACTCCATTTCTCCCCCCCTTTTCCTTGGCTGCCAGGTGAACTCGTGAGCTGCGCGGCGCTGGACCGCGAGGAGCGGGCGCACCACGAGCTGCGGGTGCTGGCGGCGGACGCGGGCCGGCCCCGGCGCAGCGCCACGGCC